>BLKR01005070.1:0-89836 GCA_011170035.1 Teleogryllus occipitalis | reverse complement strand
GAAGTAACATCACCTTTCCTGCAGAACACCAGTCTACTTCACCTGATTTTACATGACAACCCACCACATAGTATTATTCTATATTTTCCCTCTCCTCTACTTCTCCATCGCTTCTAACACTCACCATCCACTTTATATTCAGTTTCTTCTACCCCTCCCAGAACACACAATATTCGTTTCACATTCTTTCACTTCTAAAACTCTCTCTACATCGCATCCTCCCTCTCAATTTCATATCCACCTGCCTCTATATCGCATCACCCGTTTCTACATCGCAACGCCCGTCTCCATATCGCATCGCCGGTCCTTACATCACCTCTCTCATCACCACCTAACGGGAGAGATGGCTGAGGGCATCAACTGATGCAGGTGGTGCATTGAGATGCATTGAGATGCAGTACCAGAAAACAGGAGGTACTTAGGGGGTCGAGTACCGTTGGTGGCAAGATTTTCGACACTAGCTTTTCAGCTAGGTCGAATTCAGCCTCTGTCTGGAGGAGGATTCTAGCGACCGGCTGCTCTTATCAGTAGTTTTCCGTGGTTTCTCCGATCAACATCAAGCGAATACCGGAGTAGTACCCTAACAAACGGGTCACGGACCGCACGCGATCTTTCCTTCCTCTTCCTTGACCTATCCTCTCCCTTACACACACACACTGGGGGCTGGGGCTGGGGGGCTGGGGCTGGGGGGCTACAGGGGTTGGGGCTGGGGGCGGGGGAGCTGGGGGGCTGAGGGGCTGGGGGGCTGGGGGCTGGGGGCTGGGGGGCTGGGGGAGCTGGGGGGGCGGCTGGGGGGGGCTGGGGGGCTGGGGGAGGCTGGGGGGCTGCTTGGGGGGCTGGGGGGCTGGGGGGCTGGGGAGCTGGGGGCTGGGGGGCTGGGGGGCTGGGGGCTGGGGGCTGGGGGGCTGGGAGGCTGGGGCCTGGGGGCTGGGGGACTGGGGCTGGGGGGCTGAGGCTGGGGGACTCGGGCTTGCAATGGCCAGAGAATACGCTGAGGCACTTGGTGCATTTACGGAAGGCGGATTTATTGCTCGGCGTCCGCAACGGCGGGTTAGGTTACGGCGCAACTTCTGACACGCGGCTCTCGCGGCCGAGAGGATTGCCGGGGATCTCGGCGAACAGCGCTTGGCAGGCAGTGCGCGGACGCCCTGCTCGCCGGGCAATCTTTTCACGTCAAGGGGGCACTGAAAATCTGAAGCAGGATGCGGCACGCATGCATAAGGTACCGGGCGAAGTTCTAAGGTTGGAGGGTGCATTTATAACTTTATTATTATTATTATTATTATTATTATTATTATTATTATTATTATTATTATTATTATTATTATTATTATTATTATTATTATTATGTCCGCTGAGATGACTCGTGGGCAGCGTAGTAGCTTCCCGTGCTCTGGTTGCCGGTCGAGGCAAAAATAGTTGTAGCTTTCCTTTAAAATCGTCCCAGTTTCTGTAGCTGTGTGACGAAGGAAAGCTTAAGCAGGCGGATCTTACCAGTTACGATGAAGAGAATACGTCATGTTCGCCTTATGTCGCTCTTACCCTTGAGCATGGGAATTTAACTAGGCCCAGGCAAGTTGGACACCGGTAGCTGGTCGGCAAAGTCGGACTACCGACAAAATAACGCCAAGTACATACATTATTATTATTATTATTATTATTATTATTATTATTATTATTATTATTATTATTATTATTATTATTATTATTATTATTATCAAATTATTTTCTTTTAACATACAAACCTTCGTTTATAACAATTACTTCATGCTTAGTAGCTATGCGGTTGTAGTTAAGGCTGTTCGAAGAATTGGCTATCTCGGTAACTCAGGTAATTTGAGTAACATGGGCGTATTCTGCGAGATTTGTGTTCGATTCCCAGCTAGGACTGTAGGAAATCATATAAAAATAAGTCATATAAAGCAAAAAAATATACTTGTAAGTGAAAACACAATTTGCAATTTACATTGAAGACTATTGAATATATGTTGTACGTCACAAAATATAGTCTTTACAACACTATTATGAATTTCGCATCTCTTATTTTTTCACAATATGACAGCGGTCTAGAGGGTCTGATTTTTGCTAGGATCCATCCAACTGAGAACTTCACCAAATTCTTAGTGTACTGCATATGACATTATTATCATCATTATTATTGTTATTAATAATAATAATAATAGTATTAATATTGTTGTTGTTGTTGGAGTTTCAGTAAACCTCCCATGAACCATCATTCTCAGAAGCAAATTCCGCATTCACAAAACGGGATTTTAACTCTTGTATTCGGAGGTGCAAAGATAACATGGTGCCTCTACATTGCACGGCGCTCTTCAGATTATTATAGTAGAATCTGTACTTACTGCATTTCATCCACTTTCAATTTCAGACATTAAGTTTCAAGTTAAACAGTTTGTTTAAAATCAGTGTTTTTAATTCGTGAATGTAACATTCCTGAATAGAATAAATAAAAAAGGATTGTACTGGCTGAGTAAGTTTTTATAAAAATAATTATGAAAACGAAGCTATATTTTATTGGCTCAATTTGCGTCGTGTTCATTCAAAATAAGAGTTCAAAACTGCCCCAAAAATATTTCTCACAAAGTAGAGGCAGAACGTGGTAGACGTGCTTCATTATCTGAAACGTAGTTATTCGTGCGATTTGTAATTCAACTCACCAAAATCCATGTTTCTCGTTATTCAGTGTGTCAATCTCAACAGCAACTCACCTGAAAAAAAAACCATTATTTTTGTTAAATTGCGGAACATAAAAAATAAAAAAAATGTCACACTCAAACACAATTCTCACTTATCTATTTTATGAAGCCAAGTAAACAAATTTTTTAAAATTTATTTTTAATATAAAGTGTAACAACATTGTAAACATACATTGGAGAAATAAAGAGAATTTGAAATTTCCATCATATGACATAAAACACCTATATCACTTGATGAAAGAGATTTTATGATGTAAGTGTAGGACACAATAAAATAACATAAAAGCAGCCTGATATATTTGACGCTCCGCTAAGCACAAAAATGTCATATAGGTCCTTTCTCGGAAACGACTAATTAAAGCCAAAATTTCAAGAACTGAGATTGTCAGTAAAAACGTAATTCTCAGAAACCAAAACACTAAAGGACTTAAAGACTCAACAGTATAAAGATAAGACTCGCAGACTCTTTTCAAATCGCTTCGCCATCTTCGCAGGTGAAGTACTTTCAATCTCGAAGGCAAAGAATTCGCAAGGAGGAAAAAGATAAGACGAGCGCTGCCAGGGAAACGAGTGAAGGGGCCAGTTTCCTGAAAAGCACAGAACACAGGCGTCCAAGCAGCTTGGTCCGATTTCTGCGAGGTCGTCTGAAGCGCGCGCCGTACCGTGCCCCACCCCCTTCCCACCCCACACCCCTCCCACCCTGGCCCCCGCACAAGCACGTAGTACTGGATGTTATTGAAATATCGCGACTGCTATTTCCATCATAAATACGGCTCCAAGAGCTTTTTTTCGGAGGGGAAAACTTTTGTCATTTATTTTCAATAGAGTCGGGAATTCGCGAAGAGGGGAAAGGAGGGGACCGAGGGGGGAGGGGGAGACACGGACGGCCTGGAGATGGAAATGCGAAGGCGGTGCGGTGCCGTGGAAGGAGGGGGCGGGGCAGGGGAGGGGGAGTGGAAGGGGAGGGGATGGGTTGGTGGAGAAAGGACCGCGGGGCGGGAGTAGAATTCCTGAAAATGAGGCGCAGCCCAGCGGACTTTGCTTCGGAAAATTAAATGTGTTCGTGCAATTTTGAAATGATTTGCTTCAGAATCAAGCAAGGTAACGCGGGGTTTATTAAAAAATATCTTGCACGAGGGAGCGAGTGTCTGTTAGCGGGCGCGGGGGAGGAGAGGGCAGTTTGGATCTAAATGTAAATGTCTTAGTCTGCGTCTTGCTTTCTTCAGCATCGCCGTCGCCGATTCTCGGAGCGGTTTCTTCAGTCTATTATCGAGGATTGTGAGATATTTTTCGTCGAACAATTTGGCGAAAATAAACCTAACAGTCAACTTGGTGCTATACAACGATAATTGGCTCATCAAAAAATATATACAGTCTAGAATTTTGCCAAACTGTATTAATGGAAATACAGTTTGGCAAAACAACTGTTTGTTTTAAATATGCTACATTGCGTATATTTTTTAGCCATGAATACTTATCAAAATTACAATAATTATCAAAAGACAACCTCTGTTAAATAGAAAACCATAGAAAAATGTTCTTTAAAAAGAATCAACTGTTGTAAATACAATTCTGTAATTTATTGTGACACCTCATTCTTTTTCTTTATGTTCCGTAAGTCTTGTTAAAGGACTGAAAAACTAACAATTGGGATCAAAACTATCAAAAGAATTACATTCTTTTCACCTAGATATAGGGAAATACAGCTCGTTCGAGCAGCTGTAAAAGCGTTTCCGATGGATATCGATTTGGTTCCCAGAAGAGTCCGACCTTCAGCGCAAGCTTTCACTTTCGTTATTCTCTTTACCTCGAATCATGGCAAATACGTCAAATATCTTTACACAGACAAGTCCACATAATTGAGTGTTCTCTCGTGTTATTATTCATTTGCCCTTCCGGACAGTTAAGGTCAGCCTCTAGTAGTTTAGAGTTAAACTAGCCAACATTATTCCAAGACCTTTTTTCGTGTGTGGGATTCAATGTGTGACGACCATTATCGAAAATATAAATTTCAAACCAAATCGCACCCAGCAGTAGAAACCCTTTGTAATGTATGCAATAAACAATTGCCGTAGCACGTGCGACAGATGACGATAATTCCACCCGCGCGAAGGTGCCAGACAATACGCATTGTTGCGCAACCATGCAAAGAAACGCCCGTCAGAATGCGCTGCAGTCGACACGCGGTCCGGACGTGCCCTCTCGCCGTCTGTCGAGGCGGCGGCAGCGGCGGCGGGGGCGGGCCCGCGGGAGGGAGCGACGAGGGGGGCGGAAACGGGGGCGGCGGGCGGGGGCGAGCACGCAAGCGACGTCACTCGAATGGACGCCTTTCAAAACAAAAGACGGATGACAAATGGCGGCGCGCTCCCTCCCCTCCCTTCTGTACACATTAGTTTAATGGATGACACGGAATTGCAGATTACAGTCAATAAATCATTGTTCACCGCTACGCGAGACGTTATAATGGAAATATTTCTGGGACTGTACGACCTGTGATCGTGTTTCAGAGCCCCTATTCTCGTGGAGATGGCTGCTGCCATTAAAGCTGTGGTCGGAACCCGAGATGAGAGCGGTAGAATTGCGGGTACCAGTTGGAGAGGGAAAGAGGGGGCTAGAGTGATATCTCCACAGGGGTGGAATGGTGTGGTGGGAAATTGTTGCAGGTGCGCATTTGTGTTCAGAACGTAGAGCTGTTGACAACCGATGCGCTTCATATAATTGCAGTCATTTGAGACTGAGTTTCAATATATCCGGCGTATCTTTTATGGCCTCTTATGTGTAATTTCCAAAAACGGAATTTCCAATACGGCTATTCAAAATACTTCCATAGAGTTATTTCTCTCTCCTTTAGCAGTGCCTTATATTCTCCCCCGAAAATGTATCCCATCGCCGGGTCATATTTCTTCCCAAGGTAATGCGCCACTCATGAAAACCGCCAATCTGTTCGTCTTTTTGTATTATAAAAGGATTCCATATACTCTCCCCTTATAGGGCAATAGTTTGTAAACACTTTCACGTTAATCTGAAATCCTAAATCCTGAAGGAATTAGAATTTGAGTTTAAGTTGCGACTGTAGATGGGTAAATGTTTGAGTATAAGATATATTTTGGTGAATTTATAAATATATATATATATATATATATATATATATATATATATATATATATATATATATATATATATATATATATATATATATGTGTGTGTTTACCTAGGTAAGTGAGTTTGTGTAAGCACGTGGATGTGTTTATATAGTTGGGTGGTTGTATGACGGTGGATTGATGTAAATAAGTTGGTGTAAGCGGGTACGTTGGTGTATGTAGGTGGGCTGGTGTAAGTATATACTAGATAGGTTCGTTTATGTAAATGGGTCGGTGGGTAGCTACGAAAAAGAGTATTGTATATATGTGTGAATATTGGCGTAGAGAGCTAGATTGGATACTGTGATAGTCTGGTCTGTGTGGGTTAGAGCGCCAGACATAAATACAATTCCGTTCCTTCTCGATAGCAAGGCTAGTGCGCCGAGACAGCTATCTCCAAGAATGCTAGTTCCGGCACTGCGATCATTGATAACGAACGATTCTAGGTCTGTTATAAGGGTGCACCAACTGCATCAGTGAACGAAAAGGCAACGATTTATTTATTTATTTTACGTCAAAAAACAGTTCAAACTGCGTATTACGTGTTATGGGGAAAAGTGAATTGTGTGCACATTTTCAAAATTCTGTGATCCCTACACTAAGTCATATACTACTTAAATTATATATTATTTTAAAAAAAATAAAAAAAATAAAAAAACCTCCCATGTAATAAAATCTATTTTCAAGGATAACTAAGCAATAAATTTGGCTCTTATCCATGTTGTCCTTCGGAATAATACTTCCTGCCGCGACAACATGGAAACGATAATTTGAATAACTATATTTCCCAATGAATTCTAGAAGACGTGCACAGACAATGAAGTTACATTTATGTCCAGAAGCAAAACAAGGGGCCATATCAGCATTTGCTCAATGGGTCGGGGAAACTGGACGAAAAACCTGATCGAGATGGGGGTCATTGACCCTGAGGCTGTAGTACAATAGTAGTACGATGGATAACGAATGCTATTTGCGCCACTGGATCTGTTGACTCTGTTTATCGATCAAGCGTTTCTACTAAACATTTTAAACGCATTCTTTATTCTACTTTCAAATTCTACTTGCTTATGTGTACAAACTAATTTGGCATGTTCTACATCAAAACTGTATTAAAAGTCCATCGCAAGGCACGTTGAAAACATCTGCAAAGTTATACAATTGAAACTAAGCTAGCATTTGAAGTGATGTCATTTTTTTTAAAAATTCTGTGTTAAGATCTTTTATATTTTGCGTCTGACAAGTGAAGCACATGAAACTATCAGCAAAGAGCATGATCCGCCGACACTGTCGTCAATGGACGGAAATGACCTGTTGTCCGATTTAAATGTACTGACTTGTGACAGATTATCAGCTGTGACGCGATTATCCAACCAGAATCAAAACCAAACACCGAAGTTGTAACGAAGCTCCTCATTGTATAACAGCGTCTAGCTGATGATCCGCCACAAGTCACTATATTTGAATGGGACTGTAAGAGTAGATTTCATAGGTAGATGGGACGTTTGCTCGTAAAGACTATGACAGCAAACTAGCGAGAACGATCGATATTGAAATGTGTTTTGTCCGGCCCTAAAGTGAGAGAATTTCCGCGTGTGGGCTGGCTGGTTTACGTGAGTACGGAAAATGTCAGTAAGCTGTGTTGGTGGGAGTTGATATGAGCCGTCGGGCGGGGGATCGTGTAGTGTGAGTGGGCAGGCGTGCCGGAGAACGCCCGAGCACAATGCCTGAACGCACGCGACTCGTCAAAGTAAGACGAAACCCTACGCATAGCAGAAAAGCATACGCTTCCTTTGAGGATTCAACAGACGAGAGAGTTTTCGCAGGGAGGAAGCAAGAGAATGAAACGAGCGAGCGAGCGAGAGTTGGGGGAGGGAGGAAGGGAGAGAGAGAGAGATAGTCACAGAGAGAGAGAGAGACAGAAAGAGACAGAGTCAGAGAGACACAGAGAGACAGAGACAGACAGAGAGAGACAGAGTCAGAGAGATAGAGACACAGAGAGAGAGAGACAGAGAGACAGAGAGAGAGAGACAGAGAGAGGGAGAGAGAGACAGAGAGAGACAGAGAGAGACGGAGAGAGAGAGACAGAGAGAGAGGAGAGACAGAGAGAGACAGAGAGAGAGACAGAGAGAGACAGAGAGACCAGAGAGAGAGACAGAGAGAGAGAGAGAGAGAGACAGAGAGAGAGAGAGAGAGAGAGAGCGACAGAGAGCGACAGAGAGAGACGAGAGACAGAGAGAGCAGAGAGACAGAGAGGAAGAGTGACAGAGAGCGACAGAGAGCGACAGAGAGCGACAAGCGACAGAGAGTGAGAGACAGAGAGAGTGAGAGACAGAGAGAGTGAGAGACAGAGAGAGTGAGAGACAGAGAGAGTGAGAGACAGAGAGAGTGAGAGACAGAGAGAGTGAGAGACAGAGAGAGTGAGAGACAGAGAGAGAGAGAGAGAGAGAGAGAGACAGAGAGAGAGAGAGAGAGAGAGAGAGAGAGAGAGAGAGAGAGAGAGAGAGAGAGAGAGAGAGAGAGAGAGAGAGAGCGAAAGCGTCCAGAGGTGAGACTGATGGAGATTGAGCAGGCGAAGAAATGTGGTTCGTCTTCGCGAGTTAGGAGGCGAACGTTAATGAGGTCAGTGTTGAACGCGGCGGCGCGGCGCTTCGATCGTTGACATGCCGCAGGTCTCGACTGAGATTGATTAGCTCGCGTGCCCAGGCCGGCGGGATGCCTTCGGGATGGATTAGCAGACGTTCTCATGGAGCGTCTCCTTTAATGACCACACAAAGCTTTGATTTTACCAGAGTAATTTCGGGTAATGAGTTAATGGTATTTATTATTTCATCTTCCCAGAGTGCCATTTGTAAGCAGTGAGAGAAAATTAAGCGGGAGTCGCTTTACGTTAGTGTGAAACCTGTAATTGTAAGTCGAAAACAATGGTAGAAGTTTTAATAAGAGATCTTATAATAATTTGCTGTGCCACCCCACCTGCCTTGCCACCCCAAGGGTGCAATGTAGAGTGACAGGTGTTTTTAAGACATAGTAATATAACGATACATGCTTTAATATACTTCTAAGATTCATAAATGAAATAAAGTTATAAAAGAATAATATCCGTATATTTAAAAATAACGGGAAAAGTTGTAGTTCTCATCGTATATATTAAAGCTCTTAAGAGAACGATTTTGATGTCCCTGCTAGGGTCCCCAATCAACGGTTTTAAATAAGTGATGTACCAAAAAAGAGAAAAGAATAGTAGTGGAGGTTAGTATATATTGAATACAATGCAGCTTTTATTTATAAAAAGCTATGACATTTACGTTGTTTGCAATGCGCGGCTAAAATGGAAACGGGCAGATGGCGTCATGTGCAACTTGGCGAGAACGCGGGAAATGGAACAGCTGTTCGTCTTGCTTAGAGATCATCATGTTGAGTGATCGTTAAAACGATTGTTTGTGACTATCAGTTGTCTTTTAGTGTACTTTCTTATACATTATTTTTGTAATATCTATGGAAAACATCGAAGAGGTGAGGGAGTTCTGATTATTATTTGGAAATTGTATTTCATATTGTTACATACATTAAGGTAAGGTTGATAGCAGGATTTGCTGTTATAAGCCATAACAGCATGTGCGTATGTATAAATATCTTAGTAAATATAAAACGTAATATATATTCAAGGATGTGCAGTATTTTCTAAGGTTACTTTTCTACAGCTGTTCCTTCTGAGCACACGGGTTCAGATAGTTGATATTATAATCTCCGCAACGTGAAGGTTGTTGGATTTGGTGGCTTGAGACTTTTACGTTCTCCTCTTTTGTAGGCAGGTGATAACAATAGTGATTTACCCTTCCTCATGGTAGGGATAACATTAAGGAGTAATCGAGTTTAGATCAACTACTATAGATGGAATGGTCGTTCCAATGAGATTGAAGGTGATATGAGAACCCATCTACGTCAAGACCTGATGTGCTCCACCACATCACTATGTAAAAGGGTGACACAACCGAACTAGCACTGCAATCAGAACCAGAAGAGAGTACTATAAAACTACCTGTCAGACTGTACCGTAACTGTAATATTAAAGAACAATTTCGACATATTGCGTTTACAGCAATACTTTTATGTGCGATAATAATACAAGTTTAATTCACTAATTTGTTGATTAACAAAAATATTCTGTTAGTTTCAATCTGTCATATAACTAACGTGACGTATGGCATCTAATCAAACCAGAAGAAAATGACTGCTGTATTCGAATATCTTACAACTATTGTATTACGTGTTATATTTGGAACTAGAGTGATAAATAGAGACCGGATTTTTATGTAATTACATCTATTTTGTCTTTCTGCTTACCGTTCTCAAAATTGTATTCTTGGCGAATCATCGCCGTCCTAACATAATATCCGATTGTTTCGTTACATTTTTTACATATTTAGTACTTTATTACATATTTTACATATTTTGCTATTTTCACAAAATATTTTTTTATTCTATTAAATATCTTTAATTTTATGACATATTTTTGTGATAATATTTTTTTTTAAATCAGCTTTTTCCCCCTGCATTATAACTGCGTGCTGTCTCTGAAGGTAGGCTTCATGAACACGCGTTCGGATGTCCTCGGCGCGCCTGCTACAGTTACCACAGTGGAGAAAAGCGATTGAGATCATTTTCACCCTAGATGTGAAAAGTATCTCTGACGCCACGTTTCTTTTAATCTTAATTTCCGAGAAATTTGTGGCGACGGCGTGTAACACTTCGTCGTCATAGATACCGCCAGTTTGTACGATTGCTTCTATTGTGTCTAGTCTGGTCTGCTAAATTACGGCCCTGGAAAGCAATAGATGAAGCTTTTACTGCTGACAGGGAAACTGTATGATGCAACGTGAGCATCTACTTATGCCCTCCAAATATTTTTAAAACATTATTTTTAAAATTTGTTTAGGACATTTTTTATAATTGTAATTTCGTATCATGTAAATGTGTTTTATAATAAGTGTATTTTAATATTACATATTATATTCGATTTTACACATTTCTTACATATTCTTACTGTTTTCCTTACATATTTATGTCCATATTTTGACGTTTCATACTACATATTTTTCTGGTCTCTAGTGATAAGTGTGAGAATAAGTATGATATATCGCGAGAATCGTCACGTCGCGCACGAGAGCACGTGCTTTTGGGACACGAGGACACTGGCGACATCGTCAGCGTTTTCCGCGCCTACCCGCCGCCTACAATGCCACTCCCGCCTCCGCCCATTTCCACGTCCACCACCCACCATCATCCTCGACTCCCCATGAAGCCCACTCCACTACCACACATTATCATCACCATTGTCAATGCGCTGTCGTCAGAGTCGACGTCACCCCCGACTCTATCCCCCCCTCCGCCTCCAAAGTCACGCGCTTTTTGCAACTGCCTCGCCCACTCCCGCCTCTGGCCTCATCTTCATTGCCCTCGTCGCCACATTCGCTGCCGTTGCCGACACCTCTGTCTACGATGCCTTGGCATCAACTCCCGCCACCACCTCTGCTCACTCCATCCATCACGGCCCCCGAACCCACTCCCGCCACCCAATCCGTCGTCGCCACCAACTTAGCCACCCTCCCTGCTATTGTATCCGACACCGTCGTCCCCTCATCGTCTTCGCCGCCGATCCCGCCGCCGTCACCGCCACAGTCTCCGCCGCAGACACAGTCGCAGTCTCCGCCACAGTCAGTGCCACAGTCAGTGCCACAGTCAGTGCCACAGTCAGTGCCACAGTCAGTGCCACAGTCAGTGCCACAGTCAGTGCCACAGTCAGTGCCACAGTCAGTGCCACAGTCTCTGCCACAGTCTCTGCCACAGTCTCTGCCACAGTCTCTGCCACAGTCTCTGCCACAGTCTCTGCCACAGTCTCTGCCACAGTCTCTGCCACAGTCTCTGCCACAGTCTCTGCCACAGTCTCTGTCACAGTCTCTGCCACAGTCTCTGCCACAGTCTCTGCCACAGTCTCTGCCACAGTCTCTGCCACAGTCTCTGCCACAGTCTCTGCCACAGTCTCTGCCACAGTCTCTGCCACAGTCTCTGCCACAGTCTCTGCCCACAGTCTCCGCCACAGACTCCATCACAGTCTCCGCCATTGTCTGCGCCACAGTCTGCGCTACAGTATCCACCACAGTCTCCGCCACAATCTTCGTCAGAGTCTTCGTCACAGTCTTCGCTACAATCTCCACTACACTGTCAGCTAGTCAAACCCTCCGTCCCCCACCACCACCGCCTTCTTCGCCACCGCCTCCACTTCAGCCGTTGCCTCCTGTGCCATCTCCACCTTCGCCGCCATCGCCGCCGCCGTCCGGCGCGGGCCGGTCGCCCGGAGCCGCTTGCGCAACGGCGTCGCCGGTAATCCTGCACGTTATCCGCCCGGGCGCCGCGCATTGTGCCCGGCCGCCGGGGCAGAACGCGGCGTAATGGTGCGAACGCCGCTCCCACGCCCTCCCCCGCCCCCGCCCCCGCAGCGCGACACGCCTTCGCCCGCGAGCACGTGCGCTGTGGGCGCAAACGCGGTTGCGACGCCGCTTACGCGCCATGCAACGATCGTTTCTTGAAGGGCTCATAAAACTGCGGAGGTTTTGATACATATGATTGATTGATTGATTGGTTGATGTTTTCGTGCTTCCGTGCGCGTCAACTGCTTTGGTCCACAGTCCCGTAAGTGTGCATGTTTTTTCTCAGTAGATGGCAGTGATCTTCCTCTGTTGCATGGCGAGATCCGGCGCCGACGTACTGTCGGGTAGTGGGGTTTTCCCCTAACCAGGACTCTCCCACCAGCGGGGCACCGCCCCAGTCGGGACAAGCTCTAAGCTCCCGACCGGTCTCCCGGAATATGTGGTAGTGTAGTGCATGTTAATGTGTGTGTCTAAGGGGAGAGGATAGGACAAGGAAGAGGAAGGGAAGGTCGCGCGCGGTCCGTGGCCCGTTTGGTAGGGTACTGGTCCGGCATTCGCCTGGTGTTGATCGGAGAAACCACGGAAAACTACCGATCAGAGCAGCCGGCCGCTAGAATTCTCCGCCAGACAGCGTTTGAATTCGACCTAGCGGAAAAAGCTAGTATCGAAAATCCTGCCGCCGTCAGCACTCGAATCTAGGACGTCCAGGTCAGAGGCGCTGCAGTGTCATCAGTTGATGCACTGAGCTAACGCTCGGGTCATACATATGACGGTTCTAATACGCTTCATCTAAGGAAGACAGAGCTAATAATTTAATTATGTAAAGGGGGTATTCCTAAAACATTAGCTTTTATGGTTCATTGTCACTCAATCGACTTGGTCATGAATTGCAAAATTGTAGTAAGTGAATGCATTACAAAAGGATACCAATAACGGGAAATGTAGCATATCAAGTTCTTTTCGGTGACATTACCAAGTATCATGCAGTCATGTAGCACATCGGCTCATTGCCAAGCGTATTTACTATTTCAATTCCTTTAATTCATTACTGCACTTGAAGAAGGACGAATATGTTGACCTGGAACGTTGTGCTCTGTTTGCCAAATAAATGACTCCCTTCTAACCTGCCATCATTACAATACCTCATGAGATATTGTAATGATGGTATCTTTCATTAAGATATCTTTCAGCAAAAGATATCTTTCATTAAGTTTCCAGGGATTGCTATTGGAGAACAGTGATGTGCAGTGACGTTTTTCAGAATAAAGAAAGGCTAAAAAATGTGCGGGCATGGTGCGGGGCGTATGTGTACAAATTACTAGCTACGAAAGGAACAGGCAATGAAGTGAAGTGAAGTGAAGTAACCTGAAGTTAAGTAAAGAGATGGGTAGGGTACGGAGCAGAGATGGGTACGTGGTAGAGATAGGTACATAGAAGAGATGGGTGGGTAGTAGAGATGGACACTTTTAAATATATTTTTATGCTTATATATTTGTTTTTATTTTATTTTCGTTTATCTGTATTATTTATCCTTTTTAATATTTGTATGTATTGTTTCTCAGACTCTAGGATGACTCATAGGCAGCGTACTAGCTTCCCGCGCTGAGGCCCCCGGGTTCCATTCCCGGCCGAGGTAAAAATAGAGTTGTATCTTTCGTTCAAAATCATCCCAGTTTCAGTAGTTGTGTGAGGAAGAGAAGTCCAAGCAGGCGGATCGTATTAGTTACGGTGAAGAGAATACTTCATGTTCGCCTCATGTTGCTCTTACCCCCAAGAATGGGAATTTAACTAGGCCCAGGCACGGGGACACCAGTAGCCGGCCGCGAAGTCGGACTACCGACCCAAAACGCCAAATTAATACATGTATTAGATAGATAATTTATTTGATTTGCTTTGGGCATTAAGCCCGATGGCAAATTCTTTACACTTACTATATATCTAATACTATAATATAATGAATACTAAAAATACATACAATTCAATACACAGAACAAAATTACTTTAAGGCATGCCTAGTAAATGCAGAGACCCTTCACAGACTAAATAAAATAAATAAATAAATGTCTTTATTGGTGGCGAGGCTCAGGCCATTTAGCCTGCTCTTCCGCCTGATCACTTTCAGAATTTATATTACAATAGTACATAATAAAGGAAGTCATTCAATGAAAAATACGCACGCAATTTGGATGAAGATTTTCACATGGATGACAGGAGTGAAAGCGAGAGAGGACGAGCTTGATAGGAAATCGGGAAAGATTCGGAATGAATGGAACGGTAGAGAGAAAGGAAAGAAAAAAGAAAGAAAAGGAGAATCAGTGAAATGTCAATAAGTTATGTTAATTGGTTCATTGAGGTTTTGAAGAAGCTAAAATTTCTTACGTATTTTTGAATTACTGAAAAACTAGAAAGGGAGGGAATCTCGTCAGCATACAAGCGAAGACACATCAAGTCAAGAGTTTAACTACTGATCCTAGGATCAGACTACTGATCCTATCACTTACACTATTATTAGAATTTAATCTTAACTTAAAATTGTTGATGTTTCTGGGAAAAGTCTCCATTAGTGCTGCAGGCAAGCTGTTCCATGACTCAATAGTCCTATTTACAAAATAGTATTTTCCAACATCCGTTCTCTGTACCCTTGGGCGTATTATTCTAATATGGTCGTCACGTGCTAAGTAGACAGGTTAATGCATTCTTTCCGGAATTTCCCTCCATACCGGATTTTTCCCTAACGCTTTGTAAAATATACACAACCTTGCTTTTTCCCTACGGCTCGCCAATGATTCCCACGACGATACTTAATTGAAAATATTCCCTAAGCAATTTCCCCTTTTAACAAATTTTGCTGCTACTTTTTGAACTCTTTCGATGGAGTTTATTTGGCCCTTTCTATATGGATCCCAACACGCTGCTCCGTACTCTAACACCGGGCGCACAATGGTTGTATATGCTAGTTCTCTTGATTTACCCGCCCCCGCCCTCGCCCTCGCCCTCGCCCTCGCCCTCGCCCTCGCCCTCGCCCTCGCCCTCGCCCTCGCCCTCGCCCTCGCCCTCGCCCTCGCCCTCGCCCTCGCCCTCGCCCTCGCCCTCGCCCTCGCCCTCGCCCGCGTTCTGGCCATGGCCCTGGTCCTCACCCTCGCCCTCACCCTAGCCCTAACCCTAGCCCTATCCCTAGCCCTATCCCTAGCCCTATCCCTAGCCCTAGCCCTCGCCCTATCCCTCGCCCTATCCCTCGCCCTACCCCTCGCTCTCGTCGCCGTCGCCGTCGCCGTCGCCAGCGTCGGGGCCCATACGTGCGCCGCCTCTGCACGGGTCGTTGCCTTTTCCCCGCCGGCGCTGTTTTCTTCGGCCGTAATGGTGCTGTAAGTTCTCATTGTCTTTGTCATGGCCGCTCCCCCATTCTTTGCATTCGCAGCCAGTGTCACTGTCACTGCCATTGCCGTTGCCTTTGTCAAGTGCGCCTGCACATTTGCTGTTTTTATCTTCCTTCGGATTATGTCATCGTTGTTAAGGAGGAACACGTGATTTACGAGGTTCGTCAACGTGGCAAAATGGATTTTAATGTCTCACTAGAAGTATTCCGAAAATGAATTCCGTATTAAAAATATTATCAACAATTTAATCGTATTCTTCATCACAATGTTACATGTATTTACGCTCACATGAATTAACGCATCCAAATAGAAGTAAACGAAACATACTTGAAACTGTTCTTATATTTTGATTAAAAGCTATTTAAATGCATAATCATGCATACAATGCGTAGAGTTGAATATCAATCGACCTCTATTTAATGGTAAAAATCCCTGAATGTATATTTTGTTTTGATGTGCACCGAACTCTCCAGTCGTATAACATATTTTTCTTGTAAGGTAATATTCTTATGTTAACGTCAAAGAATGAGAGAATGTGTTCGTAATATTACGGAGCAATTATATTTTGATGAATGCTTTGGGTGATATTATACTACACCTGGTAAGATCCTCATTAGCTTCCAAATTCCAATTACAAGTTGGAAACATCCATAATGAAAATGATAAATCATACGCGATTCGAACTACGAATTCTCGCGCAGGTTGGTTGCCACCCAAACAACTGTGCAATTTGAGTCCGCCAAGGTCATGAAGAGACTGCTACATAAATGCTAACAGAGAGTGAAGTGTTAATTGTCAATTTTAATTGCATATTAAAGTGCATAATTCACATTTTTACATCATGATGCTTATGTTTAAATGCATATGTCAAAATATTTTAGGGCACACAAATCCTCTACGTAGTTATTACAAACCGTCCGAAACACGCGCTTACGTAAAGACCGCAAAGATAGAAAAAGCAGACGGGCGAGCAGTCGGAGGAGCAGGATTCGAGGGCTGGCGAAGCACACCGCCGTACACTGGTTCAATGAACGAATGAATGAATGAATGAATGAATGAATGAATGAATGAATGAATGAATGAATGAATGAATGAATGAATGAATGAATGAAATCAGTTCGATCGATTGAGAACTGGTTCAATCGCGCCGTAAACCTGGTCATAATTGCAAATGACAGTGCATTTGTGTAAAACTAGGTATCAATGGGTTTTTGAGGTCGCAAGAATTTGAATATCATAAATAAATTTCAAAATTCAAAATTGAGGCTTCAAAATGGCGTATCTACTCATTTAAAAACCAACAAAGATGCATATGTGTTTCTGGTGATCACTGATTTCGAATGTCATCATGAAATATCAAACGGCGGATTGGAAATTGCTATCTGACTCATAAAAATAATGATGTGCAGAAATATGGATACAATAGATCTCCCGGTCGCGGGTTAATACAGTTATCATTCCGAAAATTTATATCAGTAATTTTCTTATTAAAAGAAATTATATGAAGACGAAATGGAAAAGAATATACAGAGAAAATAATTCCCTGTGGCGTAGAAGGCAATTCCGGAATATAGTGTTAAATCTTACTATGTATCATTGCAGTAAAGATGTTATAAAACAAAAAGGTGCAGATATGGGCAGCTAAATGTGCGTTATTGTGATTAAGAGCATTCTACTTGATTAATAAAAGAATTGATTGAGGCAGGAATACGCAGGACAAAAAATATAATTCACATTATACACGACTAACATTATTACGCTTTATACGTTAGAATTCAGCCGTACTATACATAAAATTATTTGACACTTTTTCTTAAAAACATATACCCAACTTATAGTCAAAAGTGTCTTCTATTCTGAAATAGAACAAGGTTCAAGAAGAATTTTTTTTTAATTTAATGAATATCGTTGACAATAATCATTGAATTCGAGTGTTTTCTGGAACGCTAACTTTACAAGACCATGAGGACGACAAAAATGATGAAATAACGTTCTGGAGCTGAAGTAGTCTGCTCCAATGTCTTCGGAGCGAGATTTCGTAAGTCAGAATTCCGAACGCACACTTTTAATTTTGCCATTATGGCCAGGTTTTTGGCCCGATTGAACGTTCTGAAGCTGAAGTAGTGTGCTCCAATGTCTTCCGAACGAGATTTGCTAAGTCAGAATTCCGAACCCGCACTTTTAATTTTGCCATTATGGCCAGGTTTTTGGCCCGATTCAACCAGTGTGCGCCGGTCTGCGGCGAGCAAAGGAGCAGGGCTGGGCCCAAGGAGTGGGGCCGCGCCGGAAGGCAGGCGAATGCCGGCGGAGCGGAAGGGCGCGGGAAGAATAGGGGGCTCTGGAAGACGGGTAGCGACGGGGGAGGGGGCGAATACGTGTCAGAGGGCCCTGGCAAACTGTCCGGCGAACGCGCAGGCGGACGGACAGGACAGGCGTAGAGGGCGGGGCGGAGCCAAGACGGGATCGGAGAGGAAACGGATGGGGCAGGAAGGTAAAAACGTAGCGGACGCAGGGGCGAGGCGGAGAGAGGGGGAGAGAGAGGCGCGGAGCAGGAAACGGAGTGGGTGACGAAGGCGGCGAGGTGGAATCTAGGCGGATGCGGGGGTGAAAGAGTAGGCGAGGGTGGAAGTGGTGTCTGAGACGAGCCCGAAGACGAGGCGGAAACGAGACCGGAGGCGAAGTCAGGGTAATGGCAGGGGCAGAAGCGGAGAGGACATGTGGTCGGAACAGGGTAAAGATGAAGGTGAGACGAAGGGACAAATAGGGACGGAATGAGGCCGTTTGATGTTGCAGGGCACGTAATATCTAAGTCATCAGTCCCGTTACTGTAGTGAATGTGGCGGTGCTCTTCCACCACTGGATGGTGGAATCCAGCGCCGACCGATACAAAGGCATCCGGAGGATTTCCCCCTCCACGTATCTCCTCAGCGGAGCACCGACCCAGCAGGAACGCGCTGTAAGTTATAAGCCGACTGGTCTCCCGGTCTGTGCTGTAGTGTAGTGCACGTCAGTGTGTACGGAAGAGAAGGAAAGGAAGAAAGGATATGACGAAGAGGAGGAAAAACATATCGCGTTCGATCCATGGCTCGTTGTTAGGGTTCTGCTTCGACATCGACGCGGTATTGAACGAAAAAACATGGGAAACTACCGATAGGACCAACCGAAGATTAGCCGCTAGAATTGTCCTCCAGACAGCAGCTGCATTTCACCTAGCGAACTTGCTAGTGTAAAAAATCCGTCACTGCCAGGGACTGGTACCCTAAGGTCTTCTGAGAAAAGTCGTTGCTGGGACTGTGGCAATGCTCGCTTTGAGCTTAGCCATGGGGTGAGGCCGAGGGTGGAAAATGTCTGAGAAGGGAATAGAGGTGGGGGCGGGCGGAGCGGGGCAGGGACAGGTAGAGGCGGGATGGGCCCGGAACGGGGCCGTAGTCGGGCGAGGGTGGGGGCGAGGGCGAGGCGGGGAGGGCGAGGAGCGAGGGCGAGGAGGCGAGGGCGAGGGGAGCGAGGGGAGAGGAGCGAGGGCGAGGGCTGGGGGCGAGGACGATGACGGAGAGCGAGGAGCGAGGAGGAGGCGAAAGGACGATGACAGGGGTGGGGGCGAGCGAGGGGAGCGAAAGGACAGGGAGGCGAGGGCAGGGGCGGGGACGAGGAGCAGGGGGCGAGAGACAGGGAGGCGAGGCGAGGAGCGAGAGGCGAGCGGGGAGGCGAGGCGAGGCGAGGGCAGGAAAGCGGGGGCGGGGAGGCGAGGACAGGGGGCGAGGCGACGGCAGGGGCGAGGACGATGACAGGGGTGGGGGCGAGGGAGGGGCAGGACGATGACGAGGGAGTGGGGGAGCAGGGCGGGGGCGGGAGGGCGGGGCGAGGGGCGAGGACAGGGGGGGCGAGGGGAGCGAGGGCAGGGGGCGAGGAGCAGGGAGCAAGGGCAGGAGCAGGGAGCGAGGGTAGGGAGCGGAGGCGAGGGTGGGGAGCGAGGGTGGGGAGCGAGGCGGGGTGAGGGCGGGGGCGAAAGAGGGGGCGAGGACGAGGGCGAGGACGGGGGCGAGGACGGGGGCGAGGGCGAGGGCGGGAGCGAGGGCGGGGGCCGAGGGCGGAGGGCGATGGCGGGAGTGAGGGGGGAGTGAGAGCGGGGGCGAGGGCGAGGGCGGGGAGCGAGGGATGGGAGCGAAGGCGTGGCGCGAGCGCGGGGGCGGGGCACGAGGTTGGGGGCGGGGCGCTCGCGCGTGGGCGGAGCGCGGTTTCCCTGCGGAGGCCGACAGCCGCCGGAATCTTGGGCGCAGACTGACAGCGCGCCGGGGCTCCTCCGTGAATAAGACCTGCTCCTCACGAACAGGCAACGTCCTGCCACCGCCGCCACCAATGCTCGTGCCCACGGATCCTGCATCCCCTTCCGCCACGATGGGTGACGGGCTCTTTCAAGAATTGAAACGACGTCTCGTCCCTTCGCTCCCACTCGGTGGTAAAAAGTAATTCTATACTAGTTTTAACTTCTCTTTCTCTTATTTAATTCTGCGAGATATTTGCATCTTTTGGCACTCCGATAGAAAGAAAAGCACATCATTCTCTTTGGATTTGAAGTTAGGGCCTACTAAATGAAAGTCATCAAAGTGATATTTTCTGTTAATTCAAGTTCGTGCCAAAATATTAGAATATCTGAAGAGATTAAAACTGCACAAAGCCAGTATAATGTGTTCATTTCCGATTTTGCAATTGATTTATTGGTCGTTTTGCAGTCGAACCTGTGTAAACTTTAAAAATCGACTGTTTTACATGTTTATGTGAATAATATGTTAGCTACATTTTAATAAGAACAAGTTGTCAGTCACATTCTTTTGAAAATCGGTATTTGCACGCTTAAGAATGTAAATATGAAAAGTGAACATGATAACGTAAATGTGTTTGGTTTTCTCGGTATTTACTTGAAGTTCAAGCTCAATAGGTTCCAAGGCAGTACTGTACGTAGGTTTCTGCAAATTTGTTTTTAAAAACACATTAATATGTATGCAAATTAAATGAAATCTGTCTTACGGCGATTCACTTGTCGCATTCAACGCCACCAAAATAGAACTATTTGGGTGGCGTTGGTTTAATTACATGCTACTCATTAATATGTCAGCGCTTAAACACGCAAAACTACGTTTTTTGGAAATATCTTAGAATTGTCTCTCTGGATACGAAAACAAATTCTCAGTTCTCTACCAGGGGACCCAGACGCGTCTAATGATATGTCATATGTCTCGATAGGTGTACGCAAAGAGGTCTAACCGAGAGTGACAGAACCGCACATCAGCACATCTGCACACTCCCAATTTCACAAATAATGTACAGGGATAATTACTTAAACATGTTATGTAAACGTACCCTTATCCGGTTGAACTACTATCTCAGCAAATAAGATGTCGCTTGAAAGCTGAAGTCCCTGATGACTGCACATATAACTTACATTTTTGTATATGTTATATAAATATTAATAATACATTTTTCTTTGAAATGTGTACATCAAGCACAATCTGACGGAGACATAACTAACCAGTTCTGGCGTTACCATGGAAGCGAAGTTTCAGCACTTCGTTTGTGCTCGGTTCATATTGTGAAGTTTAGTGCATTTGAAGTCACATTTGCATTCTTTATGTGTGTCCACTATACTTCTGAATTGGTGTGTAATTTTCAGGGTGGTAGCAACGGAAGTGGTGGCGTTGTCAGGTGAAGCAGTACAGGGCGATGAGTGGGGAGAGGAGCAGGGTAGATTTGGGCTGTTCGAAATAAGGTAGGGCAACTAAGGTCGGAAACATACTAACCGAATTCATTGCTCTGTGAATAGATGAACAGATAAACAGTCGAGCAATCAAAAACTGAATATGGCTTTAAATTCCCCGTGCGATTTAATCGCATCTGATTTCACTAGTGTATATTATTAGTTATTCCAATTTATTAATTTTTCAAAATTGTCAAGACTCGGGAGCCTCCCTCTTCGTCGTAGAAGAGACAAAGTATACCTTAATATTATATCTTAGTATCACTAGGGTTAAGTTAATGATATTTTCACTTCGTAAATTTCAGTACTTAAAACAAAAAAATATAAAATCAATCTGTGACTCAAGATGCGATACTTTTTATAATTTCGTATCTTTAATATGCAGGACCGGAAATTCCATAAAAATATAATGTTAATGTCTCCTTTTAGGACTCTGTATAATTTTCACATGCAAATGTGAACAATCTGCTCGCTGGTATTATATTATTGATGTTTTAAATACTTTTGAATAATTTCGAAAAAAAAGTGTTTTACGGAAGTGTTCAGTTAATTTCAATTGATTCAAATGGATGCGCAATATAATGCAGTTTTTAAGTACACTTGTATTGCAGCCATTCCGTTTTATAGAATTTGAAATGTTCAAATGAATAATGTAGAGCTATAAAACTAATGCAAATATAAATAAATTGCAGAAAACTTCCACTTTTCCCTTCAGCTCTAAATTATTAAATCGAAATTCTACCGATAATGTGTTTTCTATAATAATAATTAATGAAATTGACTGTGATAAAGAACACAACTTGATAATTATGTTTTTGCTACTATTAGTAGTTATTAAACTACGAAAGTTCGCTTAACAAATGTTTTAATATTCAGACAAAACTGGTTTGCATGCTTTGGCGGATTTTAGGTGCTTATGGATGAAGCACACCTACAGATTCAATTTTATTGCAAGTGAATACTTCTTCTAGTACAACTTCGTATAACGTCAGACCAAATTTTGCTTCTATATAATTTTAGTCACATTCGTTCACTACTTACATACTTATCCAATATTTGGCATATTACATTGTCTAATAATTCTAGAATGATGAATAAATTAAACTTTAAATCAGTCAGAAGAACACATGAGTGACAAACGTTCACGCTTGTCTTAGTCAAACAGATATTTGAGGCAAAAGATCATTTAAACGACTTCAGAAAATTTCGAAGAGAACAACTGGTACATGAATATTAAACGAATTCCTTTGATCATATTTTTATAATTTTGGAATTCACAAATGCTACTTCTTTTGTACTTTGTATCAACTTACCTCTCTTATCAAACGTCACAAGTGCGTTACAAAATGGTCGTGTTCATATTTCATCCATCCGGAACGGTAAAAAATTTACAATCTTTCGAGCAAATGGTATGTAATTCATACCCTGTAATGGACATAAACGCAATATTTGATGCGGAAATAAATAAAATCCGCAGTGATTTTAAACACACTGATGGTGGTAACGTTATTTCATCCTTCCTGGAAAACGAATTATGTTTCAAAATGAACTTTGCTGTCGATATATCGACAAATAATCCCAACAGGCGTATGTCATGCGTGCTTTTAACATTTCACTTCTCACGTACTATTCAATCTCCACTTCTTTTGTAGTTTCTATTCGCGTTTGATAATATAAGTATTACGTACTTCATTTAATACATCGCATTATAGGAAATTAGAGAACGAATCTGGCATAAAAATAATACGCTCAAACTTCAATAATTAGTGTAAATGAAAATTTTTGTTAAGATCTGTCGATTTCGACCGTATTGCTATGTGCTATAAGGTTACGTGGAAATATCTAAAAACCTCAATCTACGAAATACCAGACCGTGCAATGCGTAATATATTAAGAAAACTGCTTACGCAGGTAGAACGATATTTGGAAAAAAAGATAAACCTAAAGAGGATAAAGAGAGGGCATGAACTAGGATCTTTTAGGAGCAAAAAGAGTGCTTTATGTGGGCGGGCAGACTGGCTCGTTTTTCTCAAGTGACAATGGTGAAGGAATTTTAGGAAGTCCATGAAACCTACCTGGAAAGTAAAAGGCCCGATATTTCTTTCTGACGCAGCAAAAATAAAATTAAAATTAAAATCCCCGGGATTAATTCCCTCACAGACGGTAATCTAACGTCAGCTATTTGACACACTTTTTTTCAGTTCACATACTGTAATAACAAAATGTTATTTTCGTTTTCATGCGAGTATTTCATCTGTCGGATCATTGAGCCACGGGAAATTATGTCCGGTCTCAAACATGACAGATGTAGAAAAAAAGAAAAATGGAGGAAATGAGTGAAAAACGAATCGAGAAGAATTAAGAATAGTGTGAAAAGGGTTGCTAGAGTTTCATGTAGGTTTCATGTATCTTGTTTCATGTAGGTAAATGTATGTAAATTAAGAGTGCGCACAGTGGGGTTAAAGGGGAAAACTTGGCAAAAAGTATTTATAAGCGTTTTTCGGAAGGTTTGAGAACAAAAAACACATTTTATAATTACTTAATGACTTATTTCATTGTTTAGCCTTCTAATATTTATTTACATAGCCTCAAAGTCAGAAGTTTTATCATGTAACTCTTCTTCAAGAAGGGAATTTGTACTTGAAGACATTAACATTGGTTTAACTTCTAGGTCCAATGCCTTTGTGATAATTTTTCTCTATTTCATTTGTGATATCAATAGGTTAGATGTTATTAGCCTGCGAAGCACTTTTTCTTCCAAGTTGCATTTTCTTCGGTTTTTTTCATTTTCAGTGAGTTTAATAACACCATACAGATCCCTCCTTGTTAATAGAGAGCTTTCAGTATCACATTATGAAGGAAAAATTTTAAAAAAAAAGAATATTGTAGGTAGAAAGGCTAGCAAAGCTAATTGTGCATAATCATAAAGTACATTAACGCATAATGGGGCAAACATGGGCAAACTTTGATTAATGTTTTGAAAACTAAATAAATTCCAAAATCAGATTCAGTTAATACCATAGCCCGGAAATGCCTGGAAGGGAACTAAAAGACGATATGAAAATCTGGATTTAAAAATTACTTTCCATTTTGACACGAAGTTTCTACTTGTAATTACTGGTTTATTATTCAATGAATATGTTTTTTAGAAATACATATAGAAAGTACATATCTCCAGGTATCGTATTCACAGCACGTACGATTCTGCTAGTCGAGGGAGAAAAAATATTTGCATCAAATAACACATCTCTCTTCTTACTGCGAGAGCAAAGTGCGCTGCGCATCACTAGTGCAAGTTCAAAATTGCACTGCAAGGAGTAGCGTGATTCCCACTTCCTTTACTGATCGGGGCACGATGAAGGAGACATTTTGCTACCCCTTTCATGTATAATGAGCTTCTGGAGAAAATTTTGATTTTGGACTTTTTGCCAACTTTTTCCCCTCCCCTGGCTCCATTCCCCGGCGCTGAAGTAGATCCGCCTGTTGGTCATCAGCATTCCAGAGCCGGTGAGGCAAGGAACACTGTAAATGGGACTGTCGAAGATCAGAGAACATGAGGCCGGAGTGCGAACATTCGAGTTGGAGAAAGTGTAATTCAGATTGAAAATGCTCAGCAAGAGTAGGGTCATTCTTCAGGTACAATGAATCAGGGTCTGGAATCCAACACTGATAGGTTTTCTCATTACATTACACTTCCCTCCATGTATTCCATGGAAGACGATAATTAGAACACGGTTACTCGAACAATCCTTTTGAAATAAAAATATCTAATGATTTGTTCCCACAATAAATAATTTCCACAATACAGAATTCCCGAAAGAAATAATTTGTTTCCGTTGAGACAATATTGTAAACATTACTGAAAATGAAAAGATAACAGCTACGTTCTATCTTTAGAGTAGAGAATAAATACAAAATCAAAACTGTGTCATAGTTTGTAAGGAATTACTAATTTGTTATCCACTTACCAACAAGATGATCATATACAGAAGGACAGAGATCTCGTTCGTATATACTCAGTTTCGAAAATTTGTCTCTCCTCACTTACCACTAGATCAAGAATGAAAATCGTATGGTTTATACAATGTAAAATTGAGGACAGAGTGTTGATTTCAGTTTTTTTCACACATTGATGAATGGCATATTTTTACACAGCAGAAAATAAAAGGCGCATAGTGATATTTATATCTGATATAATCTCACCCATCACTTATAAAAATACGCAACATACCTCGAGCTATTTATAACGTTTTATAATAATTATTTAATAAACGGCAAAACCTTGAGAACAGCCATTATCTCATACAGATAATTTTAAGGAAGCTACATGCAACATAAGTACGCGCAGCGTAAGAAAAAGGCAAGAGGTTCACAACTCACCTAAACGGAAATGGGGATTTCCAGGAAAGAAAAGCGAAACAAAAGAAACGCAACCTTCCCTTATGGATGATATTTATGTCATAAGATCAGCAACATGCGATACCAGACGAAAGAGCATTATGGCAACCATATTCTGAAACTTTGCAGGGAAAAATATTACATTTCTTTTCTATTCATTGTCACTGAATGTATGTAAACAGAAAATTATTATAAAATTAAATGAAGATAAGTATTATAAATTATATGTAACATATGGTAGTACAGACTTTACGTACAGATATACAATACAGAAGAAGTAGTACTGCCGAAAATACCATATTAATCGAAGTCGAGTTCTATTACAAACAATTTGTACATAATAAGAGTACTAGTAGTTTACACCAAGTAACATTACTACCACAAGGCAAAAGTATTTGATAATAATTAGCTACTACGCAATTTTCACAAGTTATTTTCTTGCATTTGGTGTTCTAAATCATTTAACAATCCTATAGATTCTGTTTATTCAACTGTTCTATTATGTATAGGTGTTTCCACGTAAGAAAAGACCCTAAAAATTCAAGATGGCGGAGTTTCGGCACTGCCAACCTCATCGAAATAAAACGCGAAAGCGCCGACGCGACTTGTTTAAATGTACATAGTGGCCTTCAAAAATCCAGATATGCTGAAATGATTTGTTAATGTTGTTTTACGACTTATAAATCGCAACAGGCATATGGTAAAATAATTTAATTTATAATTTATATATGAAATTTGTTTTTATTAATTAATTATAATATTAAATATAACACTTTTAATTAAATTACTTATAAATTTAAAAATATTTGAACTCTCAGAATTAATAAAATCTTATTGAAACTGAAGAATAAATGAATTAGTAGAATGTTATTTTATTATACAATAGGAAAAAAAGGTATAAACAGGGAATTTATAGAATAAAGATGAAATGAAATGCAGGACTCAACATAATTTTAATTTTCAAACAGTACACAATGAAGTGAAATAAAACTATTCTTTACTGAACTAGAAATATTTGTATAATAATGGTTTTATGCACGTAATATCGACACATGACCACGATCAAAGCATATCTAAGGAATGAACAAATCTACTGTATGAAAATGACAATGTTTGAAATTTCATGAAAATTGAATTGATCAGATATATGATTTGATATAATGCGAAGGTTCAGTAAAGAATAAACTGATGCACCATGGGTGGTCAATTTTAATGACAAATTGCAAGGAGCAGTCATTAAAATTTCTTGAACACCGATGGTCCACAGCAATTTATTTTCACAAAAATTATTGAATTTTTGCAATAATTTTAAAGCCTAATGTCCCTGGGCTTACAAACATTACAAAACATCCTGGCATTTACCTTAAGCAATCGGGGAAAACAAAGGAGTAAGTATGCTACCATATATATAAAAAAATTGAATAAAAAGTGAATTAATCCTCAATTGGATTGTAAAAATATTATCATTAAAAATTAACATTAAGAAATTTGGCTGACTTTACAAATTAATAAACTACTTGAAAATTTTACATATATTGATAGCATACCCATTCTGCCGATCAGGATGACGACTGAGGGCCAATTTCTAGCATGCATACAGAAACATGAGTCAAAATAATGGAGACATTTACAATACATAAAATAATATACATAAAAAATTCCATATTTAGAAAATGAATAATCTGGTAAACACAGCAACCCTGCTACATAGAACAATCAATGCAGTATCTATTGTCCAATCATGATAAATTCAATAAACAGACATGTTATTGTTATAAGATCAAAAATTATTCCTAGGAAATTATGTTCTTGCAATGAAAAACAAAAAAATTAAAAAAGGAATTATCACATTTAAATAAAAAAATTGCTTCTTAACTTATATATTACTTCAAACTCCTGCAACATATGAAAAACAAAATTGTCCAGAAGAAAAGTTGGCCCAAGAATTTTTGCTTCACATTACAGTATTCAATATAATATGTAACCAAAAAAAATTTACCTACAAAACCAATAAAATTTACAAACATAAATAGAAAATCATTGAAAAATAACTTAAAATGAAATGTTAACCAAAAAGTAATATAGCGCATCAGTAGTAAACATTAAATTTTACTCTATATCATGCCAAATAATATCATGAAATAAGTACTTACTAATTTCACTTAACAACTGATTACCATTTGAACAAAACATCTAAATAAAATGATGTATGTTCTGAACTCCATTATTGCATATCTGAAACATTTATAAATGTAATGTATGTTTCACACACATGTCAAATCTTTGATGTGTATTCATTTATATCACTTAGCATCCGTACTTAAACTGAACACAAACTCAGAGGCATTGGCAGTAATGACTAATTGTATTACAGGGATAATGTAAAGGAAATTGATTAACTGTTAATTCATTGGGGTTAATTAATGTTAATGAAATGGTGCTCTTAACTAGTGTCTTTGGTTGAATTGAGAAGGCAGGAGTTCACTCAGGATCTCACACTCATATTGAAACTATTAATGCACACTCACTTCTTTCACATTGCAACTGTTCTCAGACCAGACTGACTGAAGCACTGGCAGGAACAATTGACTGTAATTTAAAAATATTAATGTATAACCTGCAATAATCACACACCTATAATCAAGTAATTCAAGCAATACCTTTTCTGGGGCACAGTGTAACCAAATTTTTTCTTAACTTGACTTGGTGGTTGCTTTACAGAGGCAGGAATTTTATAATTTGAGACACATCTGAAATATTAAGTTACATATTTTTACAAAATTATTACTTTTATTCCAAATTCTTTAATGCTTACTCACTGTTTTCACTTTTGCAACCCTAGTCGATCCAAACGCACAACTGAAGCACTGGCAAGAACAATTGACTGTAATGTAATAATATTAATATAATAACCTGCAATAACCACAATTCCATAATCGAGTAAATTCAAGCTATACCTTTTCCGGGACAGGAATTTTGTAATTTGAGGCACATCTGAAATATTGAGTTACATATTTACAAGATTATCACATTTATTCCAAACGCTGTAATGCTTACTCACTGTTTTCACTTTTGCAATCCTACTCGATCCAAACACACAACTGAAGCACGGGCAGGAACAATTGACTGAAAATTGGGAGAATGTGTTAATGAAATGAAATTTTCTTCAATTCTCAATGGAGTATTTTCCAGTTCTTACCTGTTCTGTTGCACAGGGGGTCCCAACATGTTCTCTAACAACTGTGGGTGGTTGCATTAATATGTCAGATGTTTCTTGAGATGAAGTTGTGGAATCTCTAATATTTTTTTCAATTTTTTCACATTAAAGATGTTCCTGGGATTGGCTCAAATGGAATTGTGTCTCCTTCCTCTCCTGTGCCTTATTCAGCTGTGTCAGTTCCACTAGCACTGCTCAAATTTACTACTATTTCTTCATAATCTTCTTCCACTGCCTCTTTTTCATAATACTCTTCAATAATTTTTTCTGCATGTTCCACTGAATTCTTCCACATTACTGGTGTAACCCTGTTAATGCCATAACATAATTTTCTAGTTTCTTGTTTTACTAATTTTGAAAAGAATTATAATCATAACTGTTATCATATATTTACCATTTTTCTATAATGGTGTATTGAAAACTTTACCTGATTTATTGCCTCATTCCACACAGCTTTAGCTCTCTCCATTCCTTGCCCTGGCCTTTCACAAACAGTTTTGTGGTAGTACCCTTTTGAAATGCCCCACACATGTTCAATAGGATTGAATTTGCAATGATATGGTGGCAGCCTCAAAACTGTGTGCCCTTCTGCAGCCAGCATGTCATCAACTACATACCTTTACCAATACATTGTTGAGGTCAGTTATTTATTAGATTTATATATCATTTATTTATCACAAGTGTAGACGCATATATTTGTACATATTTAAAGTATATATTTTAATATTTAATTACAATGATGCAACAGAACAAGATAATATGATGCAAAATATTAATGAAATGTATTCTTTAACGCACTGATATGTATCTCGTGGTACCTTTTTATCCTTTCACAATGTTGGCTCGCCAGGGCAACATGTGAGATTTTATTTGCAGCTTCTGGCACTCGTACTCCTCGCTGGTTCAGCCATTCCTAAAAATAATTTTCTTTGGTTACATTACTTATTTCATTAAGCACAATAGTTTCATTTCATTTCTGATACTTACAATCAGTTGATCCTTTCGCCACTTTGTTGTTGGATGCCTCTCTACCTGCCTTGAATGGTATGAAGCATTATCCATGACAATGATGCAAGGTCTTAAATTGCAAATGCCAGGAATCAGTTGTTTCTTAACCCAGGATTCAAAAGTAGAACTGTTCATTGCTCCATGATAATCTTGCCCCATTTTTAGGTCAGTAGCATATATCAGACCAGCACCTACAAAATGTCATGCTTCGTACACATGCCTCAGTTTGTACATAATTAATGCCATTAAAACTGAAAACATTTGTACCTGGTACAAAACCTTCTCTCGTTCCTGCATGAATCACAACTAGCCTCCTTCCCTCTGGTGGTCTTTTAATTACTCCTTTACTGGTGTCTTTATTGGTAGTTGCCATTAATAAGTAGTTGAACCTAATGAAAATGATATTTTTGTCTCATAATTTTTACACATAAGTAATATACATTTAATATATATATATTTTCAGTAATATACATTTTCAAAGGGCTCTTTTACCATTCATATAGATCCATGTCTCATCAAGGTACACTACAGTCTTTGGGTTTTGACTTCTCTTATTTTTCATATAGTCTGCCACAAAATATAACCTCTTTACAATTATCATTTGACTCACAAATACGAATATTTGGGTCTCCTTTCCTCCATGCTAAACCATTTCCTTAATAATTCTGTACAATGTTGTGCATGACCCTCTGAATGAAAAAAATATCATAATTTTTCTTCACGTACTGCCAAACATCTGTAAGTGAGAGTCTTCTGCCTGTTGCAAATGAATAGGTCTTTAGAAAGTCTTCAAAAAGTGAGCCACATACTTCATCATTACTCCAAATATAAAATATCTTACCATTATCAGCTTCCTGGTAAATATATCTGCTAATAGCTTCTCTTGCAAATCCATCAGCTGAATCTCTCACGGTCGTGAACGCTTCTTCTTACTTTAAATAGATTTTCCTGCCTTATAATCCCTAATAACGTTTGCCAGAGTTGTATAAGGTCTCTGAAATATATGAATATATTTCAATAAAATAATTATGATTCACACACCCATGTTCATTGTGAAGACGTTCTTGAGGCATGCAATAAAGTCAATAATTATTGTGACATTGATGGCTTACCCCCACAATTACAGCTACGTTTGCAATGACACTGCTCTCAGGAAGTTTCACTTCATTACGAGAATTTTTCTCGCTCTTGTACTTATAAACATTAAGAAGGTTCTGCCTTTCACCACTCGATAAAATCCACTTCCCCTTCTGCTTCACTGGAGAGTTATTTCTGGAATTACCTGACATTTCTAAAAATGTCAAGCCCAGCGCACAATAAGATTTTCCTTACGAAACAATTCGCGCACAGGAAACGCAAAAAAAGGCTTTTTCAGCACGCAAGTGCGGGATGCGGCTCACTCGCATAAGCTCACAATCTCCACGCGTTTTGCTGGTTGAAACCGTTGAAGTTGGCACAAATTCATTTCGCTCGCATGCATGCCAGTCTCCAGCCAAAAAAAAGTCCCTGGCAGCTGTACTTCCATTACGTGGGGAATTTACGTTGGGGTTGGCACATACTTTCTCCAACATAAATGGTAATCAAAAGTCCCTAAGTCAATGTAGTATGTATGGCGGGTGGTTTACGGGAGGTTGGTATTGCCAAGCTCTCTGGGTCACATCTTACGTGGAATAAATCTTATGTTGGTACCGCAATTAACGCTGTTACCCATATGTCTTGGGAACGAAGCAGCTGAACAAATTTAGGTGTTGTGCAAAACATATGCTGGAAGTTTTCATTCACAAAGCCAATAAAAATGATATACATGAAATATTTTTCATGCATCTTTAAACTTATTAAATGTTCAGGAATAAACTGGTTTTCAAATATTTACAACTGTGAAACTATAAGATGTATTGTAGTTCCATGTAATAGAATATCATTATATGTAGGGTAACCGACTGTACATTTACGTTCCATCCATATGTTCATGTTGTGTTTTACTATACGACTATTTATCTTTGTATTGAAACATCAACTTCATACACATATTGTAATTTAAGTTTCGTTAGTTTCTTCCGTTCAATTTGTCGCCTACTACCAACGTACGTAGTAAAGGGAAGGTGTTGAAATGCTGTGGTGCGAAGTAGCGATTTTTCGTTAGAAAACATTTATTGTAATGTCCTGATATCGAAATAGTGGATAAATATCTCTATAAGTAGTCAGTTACTTCCGCTAACACGTTATGCAGCTAATATTCACATTTTCTAGGTCCTTGATACCGAAAAGTTAGTTGATAGCAAACCGTCCGTCCGTCCGTCCGTCCGTCAACGCTACCGTCTGAAACGTTCAGACGATTTTCTCCAAAACTGATTTTCCTCAATCAAACCGGCAGAACTCGAGACCCTCCAAACTTGAAACGGGTATTTTGGTATTTAAGGAAACTTTTCATGAAGTTTTAAGAATATTTTCAACATTCTCTCAAAAATAAATTTTTCGGTTAAAGAGTTTTCTCGAGTATAAAACAGGACGCTTAGAAATGTTACAGATCACACTGCAATATTGATGATAAAGATGGTTTTCCTGGAAAAAATATTTTCTTCAAAAATAGATCTTTAAATAACGTCATGCATAATTTTTCTCCAGACTTGAAAAACTGCTGCCCATTTTTTCTTTATTTTTTCTCGAATAGAATATACGCTCATAATAATGGCACAGGTTCCATTTTCAGTTAACTCTCTGCATATTCGAAAACCGCAAAAATAACTAACAATGCAAAAGTACAATATTAATGATAGTGATTTTTTCCGTCATGAATCTGTATTAAATCTGTATATATTTAAATAACGAGAATTTTTTGCAAACGAGAACTTTTCCTGTACTTTTTGCTTGAAATAAAGGCAATCTATAAAAACAATTTTCTCAAAATTATTCCATTTTTTCTTTAAATTTCTTCTCAAATAGAGCAAACTTTATTTATAAAAATGCCGCATGTTTTATTTTGTTGGACTTTGTTATAAAACACAAAATTTTGTGTATGCTCTCCACAAAGAATCACCACTGACCTGTCCCACTTACGTTTCTTTTGTGTAATCAGATCTACCCAAGTTTCTATACAAAAAATTGCAAATTAAGAAGTAGTGAAATAAAAAAGAATATTTACCACGTTCTGAAAGTTATTTATTTCATTTTGGTATGCATTATTATGTAAATGAAACAATATTGGGTCAAGAAGAGAAATAAAGAGACATAAAATTTTAAAGCACATAAAACAGATTTGCTTTGGGTGTCATTACATACTCATTCAGTGAGAGAGAAGTTTCGAATCAAGGAACAATACGCCACAGTTCCGTAGCACTAACTAGAGTTACGGCTGCAAAAAGTATTGAAGGTAATGGTAGTTCTTTAAGAGTGATAATGTGAGTAATATAATGGGTACTAAGGTACGTTTTTATGAGTGTAATTGTGAGAATGTCCTGCCAACACATTCTAAATGCCCGTAATAAATGTCTTCAAACTCAGGTATTCCCGGAAGAGGCACATGCAGCTGCTAACTGGCGTGATGCATATCGGCTAACTGCATTTGTGCCGATGCACTCCTTAAGAGACCCTTAACTATGTTTACTGTCCACGAAGATGCTTGTCAAGAGTTACAATTATGAGACGAGCGTTTAGTAATTCACCTTATGACCAACTCCTCCAGGATCCGTTATATCCTGTTATGATATCACGTAACACTTCATAACTATTAATGAATCCAACTACTAAAACATGTTTTTTTTAAATTATTAAGTAGATATCAGTCGTTTCACTGAACATGAACCAACTATCCAACTTTTAAAGTCCAGGCGATTTGATGTTTTTTTATTAAGATTTTTTCTTTTATACTGAGATTATAATTTATTTTATTTTTGACTTATAGTCAAGTATAACGTGTAAGATACTGAATGAGATTGTTTACTGAAAAAATTAGTAAAACTTTTAGTTCTGAATATTAGTAATAGACTTTGGGAAAGGGGAGCCTCAAGAGTCATCCACCTTGTGTGTATTACTGCAAATGAAATTGTATAAGGAACATCATACGATTTGGAAATATTAATTTTTAAGTTTTATTCTGGAATTATTTTGAAATACTACATCGCTATTCATATTTTTTGATTATCTTTTAATTAGAACATATTTCTCATTTTAACTCTTAGACTATGTTTGGGGTCTATTTTGACTCCAGGGACAAATAATGTTTCGCAGCATTCTGCAAATTATTCACATGGACTTCTCCTTTTAGATATGCTATTTACTTCCAGTTTTGCATATGATGTAATCTTATCAGTTTTCAAAGTTTGTTTCTTTGTTGGAAATAATTTAATTTTTGTGCGGTTCCAAACAAAAGACCACATTTTTTATCTAAATTACAAGAAAATTTCTAAAAGTGTGTCTATTTCTGGTTTGTAATATTATGTTGCGGTTTCTGAGTGATAATTTGGTGTATTTGTCTATTACGAGTTGGTAGCCCAGTTTCAAACATTCTCATGCTGGTAAGATAGACATCTATTTATAGTAATGAGAATATGCTAGAATATTTTTCTGGAAATAACATTATTCTTTGTTATTTAGTACAATAAAGTAAATAAAGCAAATAAATAGCATCGCTTTAATAGCATCGCTTTCTCAATTAATAATTCCAAATAACATTCCTGTATCAACTACTTGTAAATTATTGTGTAAAATGTTTGGAGTAAAAAACAGAGTCCACGTAAGAATTTGAGAACCAGAATCGAAGAGTTAAATGGATTTATTTTTTATTCATTGTAAACATATATTCCTCAACAAAATTATTTAATCGAGATCCAGTTCATATTTTGAGATCGATGAAGAGATAGGATCAAGAACAAAGAAAATTGTCCAATGTCAACAAAAAATCGTGATCTCCTTTAGAGTTGGTTTATAATTGTCATCAATGACATTCTAATCAATTTTCAATTGAATGGAATTTATTTCATAATTTTAATCTCCACTTCGCACGAAATCACACTTCACTCTACATCACAAGGATTAAACAGACAGAAATATACTATTTTGTAGCTCAAGGCTGATCATACCTGGGGTCGACAAACCAGGGTTTCAGGATCTTCTTTCCCAGTTCCCGAAACTTCCCCTAACGTACCATTTAAACTGTGATTTCATTTAGGAAGGGTAATATGTTACCGAGAAGGCTATTTAGTATTTTGTATCAAGAGGTACACAACCGCCATTGAGAAAAATTATTTAATTTGCTCACGTGCAACATTTCTTCAAGCACTAGTAAATGTAGCAATATTTTATTGACGTCAAAAATCAATCAATTATTTAACAACATCCAACGTTTTCTCACATAGCTGTGATAAACTGCAAGTTCTTAACTAAAAATTACTTCCACTAGCTTTTGAGCCTTCAGTTCCTCTCCTCAAATTACAAGATTCTTAGGAGAAACGCTGACTCACGTTAATAACACTGCAATGTCCCCCACATTTCCTAAATGAGGAATAAATGTTTGCAAAGAATGCACGTTTACAAAGGATTTCCTTCCTCTTTCTATAAATGTAGTTATGTTCTTCCGACGTAAATAAAAGAAAGCACGTGTCTGATACGCTGAGTGGGCCAAGGTCATAATGCTGGAAGTGAGACTAACTCTAGGTCTATTATTTTTGCAGCACGTGATCTAAAAATCACGTGCTCTTACAGTCAGAAACGTGTGAGCATCTTCTCTATTAGTAATGATGAAATATCACATATACTCATTTTTCTCTCAGCTCTTTTTATTATTATTATTATTATTATTATTATTATTATTATTATTATTATTATTATTATTATTATTATTATTATTATAGAAATACAACGAAACGAAAATGTGCATTGTAACATGGCTGTAGCAATGTTAGAGAGCGAGAGATGATACTTGTTCTCGAAACTTTCTCGTGCAATATTCAATATTTTTACTTTAATATTTATTTTATCTTTCGTCTCTGCTGAATTCTGAACAATTCAAATGTAAAATTACCGGTAAAGGTGACTCAGGGCATCAACTGATGTCACTGCAATGCCTCTGACCGAAGGTCAGGAGTTCGAGTCCCGACGGTGGCAGGAGTTTCGACACTAGCTAGGTAGATAGGTCGAATTTAGTCGCTGTCTGGAGGAGAATTTTAACGGCCGGTAGTTTTCCGTGGTTTCTCCGATCAACACCAGGCGAATGCCGGAGCAGTACCCTAACAAACGGGTCACAGACCGCGCGCTATCTTTACTTCCTCTTTCTTGTCCATTGCTCATCCCTTACACTTCCACCCACGTGCATTACACTACTGTACATGCCAGGAGGCCAGTCATATATTACATTATCGTACGGGTTAGTTTGCGGGGAGACTGCCCGTAGGCAGTGTTCCGCACCCGAGTTTCGACCCAGGCTTCCTTCGAAGCCTACCCCCGACGCGGGTCTGGGGACTTTTCCGGGGACTATCTAAGCAGGCGCTACCCGTGGGCAGTCCCGTCTACGCCTGGGATTTGACTCTCACTTTCTCCGCCAGATGTCGGGCTCAGTTAACTATATCCGAGATTTCTGGTTGGGAGAAAATGGGATCTCGTTAGGGCGGGATGTTGTCGGAGGGATTTACTTTTGCCGGGCATCCTGCCAGGGTTCTTTTACATTCCACAAGAGTGGCATGGCTACTGTGGATTTTCCGCTCTTCGAAAATCCGGGCTCCTTGAACCCGCGCACTGGGGGATCAGAGGCCAGTAAGCTAACCCCTCACCCACCGAGGAGCCCAGACCAGTCGTAAGTTGAGAGCTTGTTCCAGCTGGAACAATTTCACAGTGACAGCAGATACCTGGTTAGGGAAAATCTCTGTAAGCCGACATAGGTCGGTGCCGGATCTCGCCATCCAGCAGGGAAAGATCACCGCCACCTCCCGCGATAAAAAGCGTGCACTGCAATTACAGGACTAATGATTTCATCTATTTACGCGTCTCTGATCAATCAATCAAATTTAAAATAAACCTAAAGCTACATACAGCTTGTTTTAATTACCAGATTCGAAAAATAACAAGGTAGACTTGAACATTCTTTCAGTGATATGAACAAGATATTAAAAAATCCGATTAAAGTATTCAAATCCATTTCTATCTCACAAGTGATTTCCAACGCATCTTATTAGGTGAGTGAACCACAAAAATTCATTGTTAACGTACGAATCCCAAACAATATTTTGTTATAATATTTTATAAAACAATATATATTAAACAGTTCCGCCTGATCTACCGAACCGAATCATTCGCTTCGCCGCTCCACCCATTCTCTCCGCACCGCCCGCATTAGAGGCATTGGGGATTGCATAACAATTTTGTTGTAAATTTCTCCTTTTACTGCCCTAATTCTAGAGATAATTTACACACACACACACAAAATATTATTTTCTTTATTGCATGTAAAATGTTCACAAAGTTTGTTTGAAAATTTTCTAGCCGAGACATACGCACAGGTATGGGAATACGTATATATTATTAAACTAATAATAAGATTGATTTTAAGAGCTCACTTTGCATTGGGACACATAAGTTTAAACGTCACTTTACTCTACATTTTCTGGTGCAGACCATGTTCAAAGAACAGGCCATGTATTTTTTCATATCGCAAATCAAGTGATTAAGCCTAGATTACAATGGAGTCTTCTGTCAGACGACGCAACTAGTGCCGAAAGCTCCTCCACCCCCTTCTCCTCACTCTCCATGTCTGAAACTCTATGTACCTTCATTGCGCGATTAGCCCGCGAAATACACATATCGTTGTGCGCGCGCCGATTTCCGATACACGCCATTTGAACACGCGTCTCCAGTAGACTCCGCCTTTGTAGTTACAGTGTTATTTTTGGCGCTATATTGGCTACTATTGTAAATAATGAATACAAAATCCTTGTCTCGTTGCATGTAAGTTTTCTTCTGAACATTTAGAAATTATAATCCGACGATGGTCCCCGGAGGGGAGAGGGGTCGCTATGACCTAGGTTGTCGCGGTTTCTGGTGGAGTGTCGTAGACGACCACCCGGACCCTGAGTCTCGCGGCGTCACTCACGTCGTTAGCCTGAAGGTGCAGGCAGTGAGAAAGCGATGCTAAGCTCCTGGTGGCCATCCACCAGGTTGCTTCGGTACTGGCGTTATCCACGTCGTGAGCTGGTGGTAAGAAATGAGGAGACGGGATGGGGGCTCCGAGCCGCCTCGGCCTTAGTTCAGGTGGCCCCCAGTTGGGCTATAGGATTCGTCGGGACAGTGGTCCGATACTCTGGGCAAAGAGGAGGGAACTTGTTCCCGGCGCATGTGAGTAGCGCTTTATTTTGGCTCCGGTACTAGCCTGGAAAGCTAGGAGCTCTGAGCTAGCAGGGCGTCCCCCACCCAGGCATTGACTGGGGAGGTTGCCGTGACGGTAAACTGGGTTCCGGCTGGATCTGGCCAACATCCTGTCGGCGTTAACGCGTCGGCGGGGGGTGCCGATAAAAGCCCAAGAGGCATAGGTGCCCACCCCGGGGACTTGTCCCCCCGATGAAGTGTATGAGTGTGGAGGTGGCAGACCACACGGGGTTACTTACTTACTTAATCCGACGATGGCGATCATAACAAAGGTCGCATGACGAGGTACGTCTACAAACGCTACTCAAGACGCATGTGTGGACAGCCCCAAGTAAGTGTCCTCTGCGAGAGTCAAGTCGTTTAGGTGTATTAAAATGCATTTTAAATTTAAAATGTAAAATGGATTTTCTAACTCCATAACGTACTTGTTCAATCCATTACATTCAGTGTTTTATTGCAAAAAGAGTTGTTTTTCTTTATTTTTACCCAAAGTAGTCTGTCAGACAACTCCTTTGTAATACTGCTTTGTACAGGTCACCTTTGTAATCTAGGGTTAAACAGTTACGAATGCATAAAAGGTTGTGTTGGAGATTTTCCTTACACAAACATCGGAAGCGAGTTTATAGAGCATGTGTGGACAGCCCCAAGTAAGTGTCCTCTGCGAGAGTCAAGTCGTTTAGGTGTATTAAAATGCATTTTAAATTTAAAATGTAAAATGGATTTTCTAACTCCATAACGTACTTGTTCAATCCATTACATTCAGTGTTTTATTGTAAAAAGAGTTGTTTTTCTTTATTTTTACCCAAAGTAGTCTGTCAGACAACTCCTTTGTAATACTGCTTTGTACAGGTCACCTTTGTAATCTAGGGTTAAACAGTTACGAATGCATAAAAGGTTGTGTTGGAGATTTTCCTTACACAAACATCGGAAGCGAGTTTATAGAGCATGTGTGGACAGCCCCAAGTAAGTGTCCTCTGCGAGAGTCAAGTCGTTTAGGTGTATTAAAATGCATTTTAAATTTAAAATGTAAAATGGATTTTCTAACTCCATAACGTACTTGTTCAATCCATTACATTTAGTGTTATTGTAAAAAAGAGTTTTTTTTCTTTATTTTTACTAAAAGTAGTCTGTCAGACAACTCCTTTGTAATAATGGTTTGTACAGGTCACCTTTGAAATCTAGGGTTAAACAGTTACGAATGCATAAAAGGTTGTGTTGGAGATTTTCCTTACACAAACATCGGAAGCGAGTTTATAGAGCATGTGTGGACAGCCCCAAGTAAGTGTCCTCTCCGAGAGTCATGTCGTTTAGGTGTATTAAAATGCATTTTAAATTTAAAATGTAAAATGGATTTTCTAACTCCATAACGTACTTGTTCAATCCATTACATTTAGTGTTATTGTAAAAAAGAGTTTTTTTTCTTTATTTTTACTAAAAGTAGTCTGTCAGACAACTCCTTTGTAATAATGCTTTGTACAGGTCACCTTTGTAATCTAGGGTTAAACAGTTACGAATGCATAAAAGGTTGTGTTGGAGATTTTCCTTACACAAACATCGGAAGCGAGTTTATAGAGCATGTGTGGACAGCCCCAAGTAAGTGTCCTCTGCGAGAGTCAAGTCGTTTAGGTGTATTAAAATGCATTTTAAATTTAAAATGTAAAATGAATTTTCTAACTCCACAGCGTACTGGTTCAATCCATTACATTTAGTGTTATTGTAAAAAGAGTTTTTCTTTTTATTTTTACCCAAAGTAGTCTGTCAGACAACCTCGGTAATAATGCTTTGTACAGGTCACCTTTGTAATCTAGGGTTAAACAGTTACGAATGCATAAAAGGTTGTGTTGGAGATTTTCCTTACACAAACATCGGAAGCGAGTTTATAGAGCATGTGTGGACAGCCCCAAGTAGGTGTCCTCTGCGAGAGTCAAGTCGTTTAGGTGTATTAAATGCATTTTAAATTTAAAATGCATTTTTACCCAAATTTTACCCAAAAATGTTTTTTTCTTTATTTTTACCCAAAGTAGTCTGTCAGACAACTCCTTTGTAATAATGCTTTGTACAGGTCACCTTTGTAATCTAGGGTTAAACAGTTACGAATGCATAAAAGGTTGTGTTGGAGATTTTCCTTACACAAACATCGGAAGCGAGTTTATAGAGCATGTGTGGACAGCCCCAAGTAAGTGTCCTCTGCGAGAGTCAAGTCGTTTAGGTGTATTAAAATGCATTTTAAATTTAAAACGTAAAATGGATTTTCTAACTCCATAACGTACTTGTTCAATCCATTACATTTAGTGTTATTTTAAAAAAGAGTTTTTTTTCTTTATTTTTACTAAAAGTAGTCTGTCAGACAACTCCTTTGTAATAATGCTTTGTACAGGTCACCTTTGTAATCTAGGGTTAAACAGTTACGAATGCATAAAAGGTTGTGTTGGAGATTTTCCTTACGCAAACATCGGAAGCGAGTTTATAGAGCATGTGTGGACAGCCCCAAGTAAGTGTCCTCTGCGAGAGTCAAGTCGTTTAGGTGTATTAAAATGCATTTTAAATTTAAAATGTAAAATAGATTTTCTAACTTACAGCGTACTTGTTCAATCCATTACATTTAGTGTTATTGTAAAAAAGAGTTTTTTCTTTATTTTTACCCAAAGTAGTCTGTCAGACAACTCTTTGTAATAATGCTTTGTACAGGTCACCTTTGTAATCTAGGGTTAAACAGTTACGAATGCATAAAAGGTTGTGTTGGAGATTTTCCTTACAGAAACATCGGAAGCGAGTTTATAGAGCATGTGTGGACAGCCCTAAGTAAGTGTCCTCTGCGAGAGTCAAGTCGTTTAGGTGTATTAAAATGCATTTTAAATTTAAAATGTAAAATGGATTTTCTAACTCCACAGCGTACTTGTTCAATCCATTACATTTAGTGTTATTGTAAAAAAGAGTTTTTTCTTTATTTTTACCCAAAGTAGTCTGTCAGACAACTCCTTTGTAATAATGCTTTGTACAGGTCACCTTTGTAATCTAGGGTTAAACAGTTACGAATGCATAAAAGGTTGTGTTGGAGATTTTCCTTACACAAACATCGGAAGCGAGTTTATAGAGCATGTGTGGACAGCCCCAAGTAAGTGTCCTCTGCGAGAGTCAAGTCGTTTAGGTGTATTAAAATGCATTTTAAATTTAAAACGTAAAATGGATTTTCTAACTCCATAACGTACTTGTTCAATCCATTACATTTAGTGTTATTTTAAAAAAGAGTTTTTTTTCTTTATTTTTACTAAAAGTAGTCTGTCAGACAACTCCTTTGTAATAATGCTTTGTACAGGTCACCTTTGTAATCTAGGGTTAAACAGTTACGAATGCATAAAAGGTTGTGTTGGAGATTTTCCTTACGCAAACATCGGAAGCGAGTTTATAGAGCATGTGTGGACAGCCCCAAGTAAGTGTCCTCTGCGAGAGTCAAGTCGTTTAGGTGTATTAAAATGCATTTTAAATTTAAAATGTAAAATAGATTTTCTAACTCCACAGCGTACTTGTTCAATCCATTACATTTAGTGTTATTGTAAAAAAGAGTTTTTTCTTTATTTTTACCCAAAGTAGTCTGTCAGACAACTCTTTTGTAATAATGCTTTGTACAGGTCACCTTTGTAATCTAGGGTTAAACAGTTACGAATGCATAAAAGGTTGTGTTGGAGATTTTCCTTACACAAACATCGGAAGCGAGTTTATAGAGCATGTGTGGACAGCCCTAAGTAAGTGTCCTCTGCGAGAGTCAAGTCGTTTAGGTGTATTAAAATGCATTTTAAATTTAAAATGTAAAATGGATTTTCTAACTCCACAGCGTACTTGTTCAATCCATTACATTTAGTGTTATTGTAAAAAAGAGTTTTTTTCTTTATTTTTACCCAAAGTAGTCTGTCAGACAACTCCTTTGTAATAATGCTTTGTACAGGTCGCCTTTGTAATCTAGGGTTAAACAGTTACGAATGCATAAAAGGTTGTGTTGGAGATTTTCCTTACACAAACATCGGAAGCGAGTTTATAGAGAATTTACGAAGCATCTTACCTGACGAGGAATGAAAGAAAGTAACGGATGGTGCACAGGTCTCTTCCATGGAGAAGAGTACATTGTGTCCGGTCAGGCGCCTCCATTCTTTGCGTCCTCATACCTGTTATTCGGAAAAGCACAGTCGACGGATGTCTTTATTTAGAGTTATTATCCTCGCTTCAGAACACTGTATCTGAGGGGCAGAGACACTCACTTCATTTCTGGCACTTGAAGAAAACTGTTTTTCGTAGCTTTGAAATATTACATTCTGTTATATCTTAGGATAAATATCTCAAAGAAAGCAAAAAAAGTACAATAAAAGTAAGAATAATTCTTCTTTCGTTATTATCCACAGTTATTACAGTTATAGATATAATAAATATGGATTTCCTTACCAATTACTAAGATCACAATAATTATCATAGTGGTTTTAATAGAAAATTGGAATGTATAGGAATAGTGTCGTTACACTGGCTCCTCATTCATTTTAAATATTTGAGGATAAAAGTTTTATGATGAAAACCATTGAAATATTATGTTAGTGATCGATATTTCAAAACATAATTTACTTTCTAATAGTAAACACTATTTCAAACACATAACATGTCACCGTGTATGCCTGAGTTTTATACGACTATAAACGTTGTCAGACGATTACAAATCTGAAATACAAGGAAAGTACGCACGGACCAATCGCGGAACTCATAGCTCCAACGAGGGGAAAACCTGAACTAAAGTTACGACGTGAATTACAGGATACTCATTCAAAAGTCACGATTCCGCTAGAAAATCGAAAGTGCAATCTCTACCACTAAATACAATTTACTGGCATGAAAGTAAAATAAAATTTTCCGTCTACTACTACATTGTCAAAAGACATGAATCGTCAAAGGCACTTTCGATATTTAGTCAATGAGTTGCTGTTAAATTATAAAAAAATCTAGACGTTAAAATAAAACAGCACAATGCCCGAAATGTGTCTGGAGAAAGAATACTCGGAAGAGGGAACTATTGAAGCACAGAAGGACCAATGATCACGAAACCCATCATTTCATCCGGGGAATAACAAGCTCAACGGCCCGGAGGTCAACCTAGATGATTATCTCCCATTGAAGAACCCGGAACAGAGGGCACGAACGAGGAGGCGGAGGCGAACAGACGCTGCCAAACGTTCGGAGGAATTCCCCGTGAGTCGTCCACCCTGTCAGAGGAATCGTTTCGTGAAATCTCTTAGATTTACGAGCAGTGGTGAGATTGATTTTGATTTGATTTTTTCGTGTTTCCGGGTGCGTCAACTGCTTTGGTCATTAGTCCCGTCAGTGTAGTGCATGTTTTTTCTTGGGACATGGTGGTGATCTTCCTCCGCTGGATGGCGAGATCCGGCGCCGACCTATCGTCGGCTAGTGGGGTTTCCCCCTAACCAGGACTCTCCCACCAGCGGGGCACCGCCCCAGCCGGGACAAGCTCTACGCTCCCGACCGGTCTCCCGCAATATGTGGTAGTGTACTGCATGTTAGTGTAAGTGTGTGTGTAAGGGGAGAGGACAGGACAAGGAAGAGGAAGGACAGATCGCGCGCGGTCCGTTTGGTAGGGTACTGCTCCGGTATTCGCCTGGTGTTGATCGGAGAAACCACGGAAAACTACCGATCAGAGCAGCCGGACGCCACAATTCTCCTCCAGACAGCGACTGAATTCGACCTATCTGAAAAGTTAGTGTCGAAAACCCTGCCGCCGTCGGGACTCGAACCAAGGACCTCCCGGTCAGAAGCGCTGCAGTGACATCAGTTGATGCACTGAGCTACCGCTCCCGATAGCAGTGGTGACGATTACTCGCGTTGTTAAGAAAACTGTCCTCTTAACGCCATCTGCATTACCGTTTGTGCTTTAGGGTTTGCTACTTCTGCGAAGCGAAGGAGAAGGAGAAAATAGAGACTGAAAATTGTTCAACTTGATATTATTTCTTTTTTTACAGCTTAACAAACAAGCATGCTTTTGTTTTACAGATCTTTAACCCAGGACTTACCATTAAATCGTCTGCGGCTGCAAGCTAGGTAGAATTCTCTGAGTTATGACAAGTTGATGGCATAAAGGTAATGGATATAATGAATTACGGAACTGACATAAGATTTGCCATTACTTTTCAGATCATGGTCGTAACGTGACAAAATGTTTGTTTTCAACTGTATTAGAATAAGAGATTATTTCCAAGTAACTGATTCATCATAACTGGTTCAATCATCTGTTGTTTACCACCTATATTACCAACTAGTAAAAGACGTAAACAATCATTAAATGAAACAGGTAATATAATAATGAACAATAAATAATTTAACTGATGTATTTATACATAAACATTAAAAATATATAAAATGTAGGAAGATGAATACTATTTATTACTCTCTACTTTTTCGTACTGTAAATTTTTTTAACGTTATTTTGAACATTTATCCACATCCCAAAATTTGGAAGCATAAGGCAAAATCATTCACACGAAATTCGAATTTCTGTATCAGAGATTCTACAGAACTATCGTTAATTTTTCAGTACCCAATTCATGATCCCAGTTTTAATGTAAATAATTTAAATAACAACATTCATGTGATAATTTCAGTTTCATTTTACCACACGGTGGTCAAAGACGATAACATTAGTTTCCCACTGATCTTGTGAGCAAACCTAGGACTTCTTAGAAGTTTCCTAAATATGACAAACGTGAGAAGCAACGTAAAAATATTCTTAATTAAGCATGAGAGACAATGGGCTAATATTGCAGAAACTATTCTGGTCCACTATCCGCATAAGAGGTTACAAAAGGACCTTTTTTACGATGAGGAAGAAAGAACAATGAGTGCGCACTATTTTTGTGTTTTTGCAAATTGCTTCTTTGAGAAAATTTAACATGATCTCACTTCTTTGGACAATGCTTCATTATCTTTGTGTTTACTTAGAGTAATTTTCTTCGAAGCTAAAAAATGTATTTCATAGTCAGTGTATAAGGTTATTATGACTGAGTTATTTTATCTTTTGCAATCTAGGAAAGGTTTCGTTTGATTAATTGTAAAATTGAATGATTTATTTACATTCAAATCGCCAAAATTCGTGATAGGATAACCGATAGGTTGCTAGTTGAAAACAAATGCATTAGTAAATATGGAGGCCGTGATATTTCTGAGAAAAAATAGTGAGAGTCCGTGTCATACTAAAGCTTTTCTTTCTCTAGTATTATTACTTAACATCTTAACTTTTATTTTCTCGTATCCATAAGTGTATACCAAGCAATATACATAGAAAGCATGGTAAGAAATGCTACGGGACGATACCGAGATTTCAACAGAAATACACGTTTTGAGTTCCCCTGATACCGAAAAACTATTGTTTTGTGAACGTTCGTCCTTTTGTTTAATTGAATGCTCATTTCAAAACGGGCTCGCTCGTGGCACGTTGCGACGTCGCTAGCCTTTCACCACTGAGGTCCGGGTTCGATTCCCGTTGAATCTAATGTGAAAACAAAACGAGTTTGGTTGCACCACAAGGGTTAGTCTAATCCCTGTGAAGTGTCCTACACCCCACCCCTATCCTTGTTCCTTCCCAATTCTGGCCGCTGTGTAGTGACGCAGGAGGCGCGTACGCGGAGATGCTACCTGGCGGTCCTCTTGACAACTGACCGTGACATGACATGACTTACAGATAATGGAGGATTACTCCCGCGCATGTTAATGGAGGATTACTCCCCAGCGCAAAAAGCGCTCAACGTTCCTTAAGGGGCTTGGATACGCGTTGAGTCAATATGTAGACGCAACAAATAAAAAAAATTCCAGCAGCGAGCGAGTGCCGGCCCACTGTGGTTCGCCCACGCACCACGAGCGCTGTGATCCGGCCGCGCCACGAAAGGTCAGCGATGAGTGCCGCATCCCGACTTGTCTTTGCCACGCCCATTGCAGTCTGCGGTCGCCGCCTCCATGCAACACGCGCGCGGGTTTTGCTTTGCGGTTTCGGACTCCCGTTCCACCCACGGGGCGGAATCGATTCGGTCAAATCGATTTTTGTTTGTTTGTTGTCACGAGTTTGTTGGTTGCGTTGTCTTGGATCCCAACTAGTAAGATTCAGAATTGAATATCACTCGAAGAAAAAGTTATGTTAAAGACATTGTTCATTTGCATTTCTATTTCAATGCCAACGAGCAACAGGTTGATATTCAATCTTAATGACTAAGGGAAGGATTTTAATGAAATGTCATTTTTTTCTTTTCACTTTAGAACAATGCCATTTCGTATAGAAATTCATTTAATGTTTTGACAAAAGGAAATTACCCATTTTTATAGGTCATTTTTTTGCACTTTTTGGCGATTTCGACTAATAAGTCATTTTTACCATTTTGCGTCCTTTTAATGCACGTTTTTGCTGATTTCATCGATTTTAATCCAATTTTTAATGGTATTTGCTTCAAATAATATTTAAGAGACGCAACATATGTTCTTCACAGAATTACTCAGTAGCCAATTTTGTTTTTTCGGTCAGAAATTGTTTTGACAATCGTTGTAAGTACGTAATTCTTGTGACATTTTAGCGCCATTGTCGGTTCGGCCGATTTTGGGATAACTAAAGACAGAAATTTACTGACAAAGAACAGTCCAAACCAAAAGTTTACAGGTTGAGTTCACTCGAACGAATGGAAGAAGCCTCGATTACATCAGTAACGTATCCAAGAGCTTGAGTTGATCATCGGAACTAGGTTTGATAAGATTTTTTACGTCATGTTTCTTTGGTTTTAGGGCATTTTTTAAGCATTTTAAGAGCATTTTATTGATAATTTTTGGCGATGTTTTAGGTAATCAATATCCTCCCCCTATTGATGACCCACGTAAGTAAAATACTAATTCTTTTTACACATGAAAATAATTTTTACATGATATCAACGATTGGGATTTGCAGTTGACAGGAATTTCATTGGACCTATGCAATAACGTTTCGTTTCTTTCTTTGAGCAAAACGATGTCATGAGAACGTGTATCATAATGTGAAATAAATATGGAAAATCTACTTAAACATAGGAAGGCGATATATGTACGTTTAAATGTGAACTATTAAATTCATATAAAATTAATAAATGTATATTGCACATTATTATATAATAATTGCATAAATATAATAAATATTGTATATTATTATATAATAATATCACATTGTGTCAGCAACTTCAAACATAGTTAGAAGTAAAAAAAACATTTTAAATTAGAAAGAAAACAAAGATATTTATAAAAGAGACGGATGTAGAAGAATAAAACATGCTGTGCTACTACGATGGCTGTACATTCATTCCGAATAAAAATGTGAAAAAAATATATTTTACGTGTAACAATAGCATGAGAATGTGTCGTCTAGCTGTCAAAATAGTTCTCAGTTAGAAGAAGAAAGTGGCGTAAATAAAGAGAATAACTTCAGACTGATTCACGAGGCACTCACAACAGACAAAACTTGGAAGTATTACATAAGCTGAAAAGCCTATTCTTACAGTAACATACCACTGAAATTACTAAACAATGAAGAACCAAAAATAGTTAAGTGCACGTTCTGAAGATTGCAAGTCATTACGAAAATTACATGCCTCTTATTCACGAAGAGCGACCTCTATATTAAAACGAAATATTCTTCAACTAGAACTCAAGAACTTCACAATACCACAATTCCATCACTATACCCTTCTATTTTATCATCCACCCTTTGATAATGATATTTCATTTGCTGTCGTTATTGTAGTAATATTACACTTACAGCTTTCGTTCTTTCACAAAAAGGTCTGCATTATGTATAAGATCATGACTTTCATATTCATCAGAATATTTAAGGTAGTTCAAAACTGTCGGCACAAAAAGAAAGTGCGAGAAGTAATGTGGATGCTTAATACGTGGACTTTTGATTGATTGATTGGTTGATTGATTGATTGATGATTCCGGGTATGCACACTACTGAGGTCATTAGTCCCGTATGTTTAGTGCATGTTTTTCATCGGGAGGTGGCGGTGATCTTCCCCCACTGGATTGTGAGATCCGCCGCCGAACTACCATCGCCTACCGGTGTTTTCCCCAACCTGGTATCTTCCACCAGCGGGGCTTCGCATCAGCCGGGACAAGTTCTAAGTCCCCAACAGGTCTCGCGACTTGTGTGGTATTGTAGTGCATGTTAGTGTGTGTGTGTGTGTGTGTGTGTGTGTGTGTAAGGGGTGGGGATAGAACAAGGAAGAGGAAGGAAAGATCGCGTGCGGTCCGTTTGTTAGGGTACTGTTCGGGCATTCCCCTGGTGTTGACCGGAGAAAAAACGGGAAATTACCGATCAGAGCAGCCGGCCGCTAGAATTCTCCCCATGACAGCCACTGAATTCGACCTAGCTGAAAAGCTAGTGTCGAAAATCCTGCCGTAGTCCAGACTCGAATCTAGGACCTCCCGGTCAGAGGCACTGCAGTGACGTCAGTTGATGCACTGAGCCACCGTTTCCGGTTTAATAGGTGGAAAAACAATATGTTCAGAAAGTGAATTTTGAAGTATTTAGGGGTCACAAAGAAGACTTTTATCTTTTCGACAACGAAACTTTAAATTCCACGCATTTCCAGGTGTGGATTTAAAAAATATTCGAATTTCAATTATGAACAAACAAACAGATGAATAAAACAAACCACCACGCGTCGAACAACATCCAGACCGGAAGACACATCTTCCTAAAACGTAGCATGAAATCGAAAACTGCTTTCGCGGTGGGGAAAGGAATCTGTTGTAACCACATTGCGGCTAGACTTCGGAGCATCCTTAGAGGGTGTCGGAGGCTCTACGCAATGTGGGAGCGAACAAAAGCGGTTGGCACAAAGACTTTGAGTAGCTGCGAGCCAACTGAAAAGGGAGCTATTACCCCCGTGACGCAGGACGGCAGGGCAGTGACTGACCTCCCGTCCGGGGCTACGTGTCCCAAAAGCCACCCGCTCAGGAGGCTAGGATTGGGTATCACATGATCGCGAAGAGGTTAGCGAGCCCGATGGAGGGAGGAGTTTGTTTTGAGATTGCCTCGCGTGTGGACGCAACTGCTGCCCCGGGAGGTGGAGGTGTATTCATTGTAACACGGCGAGTGCGTAGCACTGGGTGTCAGGGCACGGACGCGGTAAAGCGTTTGGATGGAGGATGCACTAGCCTGGAGACGGGGAGCAGTGTGTGTGGGAATCACGGATGAAGATTGCAAACGTAACCCCAGAGCTGTAAATGGTGTATATTTGTAAATAAATAGATTTGTAAAGAGAGCTCTTGTCCGTGTTGTCATTCCGCTACCACGACGCCACACTGTGAAGGCGCCTTCGGACTGCGCCGAAACCGCAACACGACACATAGCACCGTCTGCTCACCGTCTGGCGCCGAATTCGGCAACGGCGGCGGGGCACTGCCGAGAAGCAGGGTGGGCGTCGATTTCGCGCATCGACGGCCGCCCGCACTCCCCCGCCGCTCCCGTCCCTGCCGCCGCCGCTGCCAACGCCACCGTCGACTCCCACGCAAGTGGCGCGGAAACGTCGCCGCTGCCGGCGACAGGCGCCGACGTCGACGCCTCACAGCGGAGGCGACACGGAGGAAGGAGGGGCGGCGGCGGAGGAGAAAGAGGTAGTAAATGCATAGACTAAAGAGGCTATAATTCTTTACTCTATGGTAAAGGCGGACGTGGAGATGGCGCTGGAGGGTATGTGGAGGCGGGGATGATGAGAGATGGGGATGGAAGTGAGGGTTGGGACGGAAGTAGAAGCGGAGTTGGAAACGGCGAAGATTGTGGTGAAGTAGGAGTGTGGATGGAGGTGTGCCGCAGGCGGAGGCGGAGACGGAGGCGGAGGCGAGGGAGAAGGTAGACATGAGTTGTGGCGAAGGCAGAGTCCGCGGCGAAGATGGACACGGTGCTGAGGAGACAGACGGAGGAGGCATAACCGGATCCCCCACGAAGGTGGGGGCGGGAAGGAAGTTGTAGAGACAAAAACATAGTAGAGCTGGAAGGATAAGAAGCAGCAGTGACGGGGACGACAGAGTTGTCGGTGGCGTTGGTTGAAGAGATGGAGGTGGGAGAGTGAAGGTGGTTTTTTGATTGATTGATTTTTTCGTGTTTCCGGGCGCGTCAACTGCTTTGGTCATTAGTCCCGTGAGTGTAGTGCATGTTTTTTCTCAGGAGATGGCGGTGATCTTTCCTCGCTGGATGGCGAGATCCGGCGCTGATCTACCGTCGGCTAGTGGAGTTTCCCCCTAACCAGGACTCTCCCACCAGCGGGGCACCGCCCCAGCCGGGACAAGCTCTAAGCTCCCGACTGGTCTCCCGGAATATGTGGTAGTGTACTGCATGTTAGTGTACCTGTGTGCAGGTAAGGGAGGAGGATAGGACAAAGAAGAGGAAGGAAAGATCGCGCGCGGTCCGTGGCCCGTTTGGTAGGGTACTGCTCGGGCATTCGCGTGGTGTTGATCGGAGACACCACGGAAAACTACCGATCAGAGCAGCCGGCCGCTAGAATTCTCCTCCAGACAGCGATTGAATTGGACCTAGCTGAAAAGCTAGTGTCGAAAATCCTGCCACCGTGGGGAGTGGGAACCTAGGACCTGCCGGTCAGAGGCGCTGCAGTGACATCAGTTAATGCACTGAGCTACCGCTCCCGGTAGGGTGAAGGTGGAAGAGTTGCCGGTGGGCACAGAGGGGGCGTGTAACGACGGGAGCAACGCAGTCAGGAGGCGAGGACGGCCGCGTCGTTGGCAGCGGGGGCGGCGGCGGCGCGGCGGTGCCTGAGGCGGGACGGAGGGGGCCGGAGGCGCTAAGTCGAAGGAATCGACGCGCGACGACGGAACGCGCGCCGTCTGGACGGCGTCGTCCGGACGGCGCCGTCGCATCCGCCGCCGCTACGAGCGCCTTCAGATGCTATCGAAGAGGCGGTGGAGGACGGCGGCGCGAGGCTCCGGTGCACGAAGCGGAGATGGGGCGGCGAGGCACGCGGAAAGACGCGACGGACGTTATTGCCACAAGGCGCCAGCGAGAGATCTGAGCATTTCCTAGGCACTGGCCTGCATGTCCCAAACGATGTTTGTGAAGTATAACAAATAAAATACACAAATACAAAAGTTACATATAATTATAATCGTCCACAGATGATGTGGGAGCTTAGGCTTGTTTGGGAGTGTTTCACAATAGGGAGTTTCAACAACTTTTATAATGGGCAAAACTAACATTATTGTTCTTGAAAACAAATCGGAGAGGGATTTACCTAGTCAACAATTTCGTATCACACAAAAATATAAATTATTATTATTATTATTATTATTATTATTATTATATTGCCCGTCTGGTAGGCAAAACTGGAAGGCTAGATGGACTTCGTTTCGATGGTCGTTGGTTTGAGTCCAATATTGTGTAGATTTAGAAAATATTTTATGAGTACAAATAAAAATAAGTATGTAATGCAATATTCTATATTACTTAGTATTCTTGGAAAGCATGTTTAATATGGTTATTATTATTATTATTATTATTATTATTATTATTGGCATTATTATACTAACAAACGCAATATTACAAAAATATGACTATGTGACAATCACGTAATATTGTTTGACATTATTAATTTAAATGACAATATATGCGCTTCATGAAACAACGTTCATACATGCTAATCTCTATTATTATTGAGGCCGTCTGAAAGGCATAAGCACAGAGATACGAAGCCTTGTTGAAGCAGACGCCAAACGAAAATTCAGATATAATTTCAGAATATGCTTCTTTTCTGACCCAGGACAGAGCCTTTAACATGAAATACACGGCCGGCGATGGCGTGCTACGGACGCATACGAGGCTTCATTCGTAAGCTGTTGGCTGTAAATCACAACTGTCGCTGGTAATGGGGGTGAAATAATACAATATCCCATCAAGCAACGCGACAACGAAATGCGCAAGTCATCACTTTATGGGCACAGAAGAGATCTCTCGGTTGATAACGAGGTCGTCGAGTGAACATAAATTATAGCGACAATATCAGCATGGGAACACGCTTACTTTATGACGCTGTAAGTTAAATCACTTAAATGTTTCTCTTCTGCATTGTAAAAAATAAAGTATTTTTCAAATGAGTAGAACTTAATTGCATTTGTCATATTAACTTAAAAAAAAACATGGCAATGGCGAAATTTTACACACGTCACTTACGAAATGTGAACAATGAAGGTGCTGTTAAAAGTTAAGTAATAAAACATGCAAATGTAAGAACAATAATTCTTGTAGAATCAATTTATTAAAATGAATAATTATGTTTTAGTGCAAGTAGTAAACGAATAGTTCTAGCATATCTTCCCCTCAGACAAAGATTGTTTTTTTCTGTGAAGAGGATCTTCCACTGGTATTTTGTCGAAATATTCTACAAATCTGACGCACATACTTACTACTTTATTGTTAAAGGGTTATATTACACATACTTTTTTAATATTTTTAAGAGTGTTTGGGATGTATTCAGTTGTTTGTCTCAAAACTACATTCTTGTGGGTTACGTTATCTTGCTGCGAAAGGCAGAAACAGTTTGTTTTGAAATTTTGAACTTTAACATCAGAATTTGACTGATTAATAATAAAGACAAAAATTTATCACCATAACAAAGTTAAGAATGAATCAAATCACGAATAAATAAATCAAATATATTTCTACCTAAAAGTTACTAGATTCTGTCTCTTCGCAATAAGGTTTGAATTGAAATTGAGTTCAATTATTCAGTTACTTTTTAAATATTTGTTAGACGATTGTGATGGTTAATGTATTTGATTGATTATATGATGAATGTAATGGTTTTATAAGTAATGGTTAGAGTTTAATAATGGTACAGGAGCTCAATATCGATGAAGGAGCGGCTGTCCCAGAGATTGAAGTAGTTGAAGTGGTTCAGATACTCGAAACGGTAGAGGGAGTTGCCAGAATTGAAGTGGTAGATATTTTATAGGTGATTTAGGTGCTCGAGACGAATTAGGTGATAAAGATGGCTGAATGCTTGTGGTAGTGATAGTTTCAGAGTGACTGAAGCTGTTTGGTGGTTCAGATCATTGAGATAATTGAATTCTTGTGGTAAAGATATCAGAGGAAATCTTTGGTGAATTTTCTTAGAATTTCGATTCTTAAAGGATGATACGCTGCAGCGCTGACGTCAATGTTGCGCGAGACATGAAAATTGTAATTTACGCAACAAGTGCCCGAAATGGATGATTCGCGCGTGAGTCGAGTCTGTTACTCGAATTGTTAGTTAGTTAGTTAATGCCTTACTTTACGTGTCAAACTCGGGTACAACAGTCCGGTACGCTGACCGTTATACCACCGAATCCACAATTGTATGCGAGGAAGACAAAAGAGTGCGTTAATAACCTTTTTAACACGCAGTGCGTATTGTCGTGCTTGTTTTCCGTGTGTGAAACAGCTAATTTCTTCACAGTGTGCGAAACATCGCGAAGCGTGTGTGAAACATTTGTAATGATTCGCATTTTTTTTCGTCTACGCGACGTCTTTGTTTATTATTTACAAAGAATAGTGTTACGATACTGACTGGAATCCTTTTACTTGTGTTCAAGTATTTCCAGTTATTTGATACACTGTCAGAAATTACATTAAATTTAATGTATATTAAATGTATGAATGTATATTTAATATACGAATGTACATACATTTTAATATACCTTGTACATTAAAGAGAGATTAATGTACATTAACCTTAATGCATAAATTACAATCAATGTAGATTTAATGCACGACTGTTGATGCAAGTAAGTTATTACTTGCCTGCCTTAAATTTAATTGTTCACGTACATTAAATTTAATGTACATATACATTAAAGTTACTGTGCGTGTACATTATAATTCATTTACGTACATGATAATTACTTTCATGAACTTTACATTAAAAGTAATGCAAAAATTTCTGACAGTGTATTCAATTTATATTCCATTACTTGACGCATTATTATTATTAATGTTTCGCTCACGGCGTGCTAAAAAATAGTATACCTAACACGGGTGCGAGGTGACTCCCGCACTCGCCTCTTTGTCGTCCTCGCTACGTACAGACGACAAACTCGACTCGGGCATGAATCACCTGTTTCGCGCCCTTGTTACGTAAACTACTATTATTTCACGTCACGTGTTACGTATAGTATTTATAACAGGTCGTGTGCCAAAGATATTTCTTACACACTTAGCGATGTTTGGCGCACGTTCCGTAATGTTTTGCACACTATTTGTTAGAATGAAGAAAATTTCTGTTTCGTACATGGAAAACAAGCGGAAGGAACCGTGTTTCGCGCGTGTTATAACGAAAAAAAGCCCCGATTTTTGTTGTTGAAATTGGACGTTTTATTACAAGACGTGGAGGCGCGGTCGCTTGAGCAGGAGGGACATCGACCCCGTTCACCGGACGGCGGCATCCGTGATCGTGTCGCGGAGCTCGATCGCCACGGCGAGCGCGGGGCGTGAGCGGGGGTGGGGGCGGGGCCTGGAGGAGGAGAGTGGCGGTGGCTTTGGCGAAGGCGATGGAGGGGGGGATGGCAGGCGTGGGCGGGGACAGGAGGGGGAAAGTGACGTTGGCGTTGGCGAAGATGATGGAGGAGGTAATGGCAGGGCGGGGGCGGGTCCAGGAGGAGGAGAGTGGCGGTGGCGGTGGCGAAGGAGGGGGTAATGGCAGGACGGGGGACAGGAGGGGGAGAGTGGCGGTAGCGTTGGTGAAGGCGATGGAGGTAATGGCAGGGCGGTGGCGGGGCCAGGAGGAGAAGAGTGGCGGTGGCGTTGGCGGAGGTGATGGAGGAGGTAATGGCAGGGCGGGGGCGGGTCCAGGAGGAGAAGAGTGGCGGTGGCGTTGGCGGAGGTGATGGAGGAGGTAATGGCAGGGCGAGGGCGGGGCCAGGAGGGGGACAGTGGCGGTGGCGTTGGTGAAGGCGATGGAGGAGGTAACGATAGAGCGATGGCGGGGACGGTGGAGTTGGAAGGGTGGGAACGGGGGTGGCGGAGATGGCAGGGGAAGGGGCGGTAAAAGGGGAGGGGGCAGTGGGGGCGGTAAGGGCGGTGAAGGTGGCACGAGCGGGTGCGGTAGAGATGGTAGGGGGCGGAGGTGGTGGAGGTGACAGAGCCGGGACAGGTGGCAGGGGGTAGGGAGGTGATGGAGGTGGAAAGAGCGGGGGCGTTGCAGGGCACAGGTGCCGGGGCGGGGTCTGAAGAGGCACAGGCGGGGCGGTGAAAGTGGCAATGCTGGTGCGGAGGAGGTGGCTGGAGCGGAGGCGGTAGAGTTAGCGGGGCCGAGGCGGGGCGGTGGAGGTGGCAATACTGGTGCGGACGGGGTGTCTGGAGCGGAGGAGGTGGAGTCGGCGGGGCCGGGGCGGGGCAGTGGAGGTGACAGGGGCAGGGGCGGTGGCGGTGGAGGTAGAAGGGGAGGGGGCGGCAGCGTTGTCGGGGGCGGTGGAAGTGTCGGTTGCAAGGACGTAGGAGGTGGCAGGAGATTAGACAGTGGAGGTACAAGGGGAGGGAGCGGGAGAGTTGGCGGCGGTGATAGCTAAAGAGGGGGCGGTGTGGGTTGCAGGGGCCGGACCGGGGTCGTGGGAAGTTGAGGGATGGGGCTCGGGAACGGACGCGACGCGCCCGATTCGGCGATACCTTCCAGGATTCCCCGCCGCCAGGAGACGCGCCCTTCGCCCTTTCCTCCGCCCGCGCGGCCGCCCCGGGCGATAAGCGGCGCTCGTGGTTCGCTGCGGAGCCTCCGAGGACGAAGCATCCGGGTTCCCTTCGCCGGCGCTGATTCCCAGAACGACGAAGGAAATGCGAATCGTTTGGAAAGGGCAGCCCTGCACAGTGCTCAGCGCGTGCTGGACCTCCTGATTATCAGCAATTTCGTTCTGCTTCTCCATCTCCAACTAGGGGATTTTCTGCAGGTTTTCCCCCCAATGGCTTTATGGTGAGAAAAGAACAAAAAATGTATCCTGAGAGGACGAAGCGATCAAATAGAGAAGAGCGCATAGAATAAAGATATTTGTACGAACGTCTGCAGATGCATATTCAGTTTTTCTTCACACGTTAATTCCCTTGTTTAAGAGCACAGACATTTGTTTTCAATTTAATATATTTTAATGAAATTAGAATTTTGCTGAGGTGGCTCAGGTCAATATCTTACATGGCTAGATGGAAGTCAGCAGCTGTCACCCTTGTTCCCTTCCCTTCCCTTACACAACTCATATCTCGCTTATATATTCACTGGACACCACTCACGTCTGGAGGCCAGTCTGGAGGTTAAAGACCTCGGCTGGAGGTTAAAGATCTCGGCTGGGGCGGGACTGGTGGATATTCCTCAAGAAGGGAATCTTCCCACGCCAACGTATAGGGTGGCGCCGAATCTCACATTCTTGCGGAGAAGGCATACAGCCATCTTCCAGGATATAACATGCACTACACGTGCGGGACAAATGACCATATAGCCAACACAACTGAAGAAAACGAAATAATTTATAATCAATCAATCGAATATGATTTGTTTAAAATATTATAAAATATATTAATAATATTACAATAAAATGTATTCGTGTCAACGGGTAAACAATCCAAAATAAATTATCTCAATCAAGGGAATTCTTCATTAAGTTTTCGACAAATGTTGCTTGCATCAGATTCGCTCGTTGTCTACGCCAACTGTCAGGGAATCAGATGGCTCAAAATGTCACAAAATGCTATTTCATTGCTTTCTGTTGACGTGCAAAAAAAACCATAAAATACAAGTAAAATAAATAGTACAAAATACTTGTAATACTCACCTTCCTCACAAGAGGGTCTGATCCAATCAAGGCAACCTTCTACGGTCCAATTTAGTCAAGTCCAAAAACAAGAGACAGATAAAGACGCACAACTACTTCAAGAGCATACGGTGTGAGAGCATACATACTTCAAGAGCCCACGATAAATAACACAAAAATAGTAAAACACACGACGAAAAAACTAAGTTACACTAATTCTGCTCATTAAAATGACTGCTATTTACTGAATATTGACTAATCATCCCTTTAGAGGGTCCACAAGCATTAGAATCAACTTGTAGGATCAAAAAGCTCTTATCATTACCGTACAAATTCAGCAACTTTCTCGTAAGTGCTACGTAAGATATCTTGACATTCTTATTCTTTCAGTTTGCCTCTACTATTGTTAACACTTCGCCGCATGTCCGAGCACTTTCACTATTGAACTTTTATGAACAGTATACCCTTTATCAATAAAGGGGGGCAATTAATAACGAGGATTTATTGAAAATATGATGACTAATTATTTTGTAATTATGATTTTCATAAAACAAACTCCAATTATTACCTAGAATGCACTCGATCATTGATACGAAATCTTCATCAGAGCGAAAACTCAAAACTGTTTGACTCCTGAAACTCGTCCATTGATTCATCTCATACCGTTTTATTCCTAGTACGCAGCGGGCAGTAGATAAAAGGATTCTTCCCCAATTACCGAAGTTAAAAGCTCGATTCGACCGCGTTCGACAGCGAGATAATAATAGAACGCATGCGTTCATTTCATTTCATTTCATTCCATACGAGCGCAGATGCGTGAATCAAATGGACAGGTCGCTGGGAGCGCGAAAACACAGAAGCAGAAGAAATATTTTCGAAAGCCCTTCAGCGGGGCGCTCGTTCGGACAACACGCTTTCCAACGGTCGATTCGTTTTGTCCGCTCGACAATCGGGCGAACCGCCGCTGTATGGGAGCAATAAAGCGGCAGCCGCGACAAAGCGGAGCCGACCGGCTCCGGCGGAATATATGAAAAAAAAACGCCGCTTTTCACGCATGATTCAACGTGCATTTCTGACAACCCGCGCCATCCGCCTTGCCCTCTGTCTAAGCTTTATGAAGAGACCTATCACGCAAGCAATGCACGCGACCGGAGCTCACACGTGCGTCTAGTCTGAGGGGACATGGTTCCGGGCTGTGTTTTCTTGCGCAAAACGTAGTCGTGCGATCCGTGACTTTGCAAAGTATGTTCAAAACAGCGAACGGACACAATGGACTTTCAGTTTATTCTTTCAGAAAATGGTAAAAAAAAATTCACACGGTAACTAGGCCCTACTATCGTATTCGAGGAGACTGCTACCTATTATAGTCATCGAAGAAAACAGATAATAATATTGAAAGTTTTGGATTTCCCAACTTAGATTTCCTTTGGAATTGAGGTATAGTCGTGAACTTTGTTGCTTAAACTGGAAAGGTACTTCAGTTTTAAACTGCCTCATAACAGAGGTACTCAGTGGGCAAATGACTTCTATACTTGAATAAATCTGAGATCATGTTAAAATGCGTTATACAATTTAAGTACAACATTCCAATCTGTTTCGAGATGTCTACAATAGGAACTGGACATCTTGATGCTGACTTAAATACTTACCTAGTACATGATGTGAAACTCAATGTGCTTCAAATTGAAAACTTTCCTGGATAAACTTTGGCAATGATTCCCAGAACGTTTGTCAAAATGCAATCGGATTTCTAACAAAATATGTTTTGCATAATGAGTTCTCTGTCGCTATACACAAGGCTGTAATGATGTGCAAAAATAAGGAAAGGGGAATACGAAGTTTTTTCTTTATTGAACGTCAAAAGTCTGTTAAAACTGTGTATCACGTATTATGGGGGGAAGTGTATTATTTGCACGTTTTTTTAAATTCAGGGATCTCTATTCTAATCCATATTCAAACTGAATAATGAATACGAGGAAGCGAGCGTTTTTGGTTAGAATTGAATATAAAATATTAGCTCCCGTGTAATAAAATTGTTTGCAAAGGTAAATAAGCTACGCACTTTAACTATTATCCCTCATCAAGTCCTTCCTGAAGGAATCGACTTACTTCCGCAAGAACATGGAGGACGTTAACTTGAATAACTACACTCCCCACTAGAAGAATTAACTCTAGAAGAATGGTCGAAGGAGAACAGAGTTACTCAGTGCATCAGAAGAAAAAGTGCCGAAAACCCATGACTATTTAAAAAATACTGTATCAAGAAAAAATATTATTACATTAGACACGAAGAAACTAGCAGATGAATGCCGAAATATTTTTACAAATCTACTCATTTGAAACTCCTTTGTTCTAAGGCGTTCCCATAGTTTATATACTCGTGCAGAGGGCACCCAATCTCAAACCATTTCCTCCAGATACACTGCATCTGTCTCGGGTGGCTTCTGACTTGACTGCAATATTTATTGACTGCAGAATGTCTTCTCAGAAAATCTGCAACCGACTGCCAACCGCGATCGCGATCCCAGAAAATATTTCAACTTTCTTTTTTTCTATTTCTTTCTCTTCTTTTTCTTCTTCCCTCTTCTTCTTTCCTCCTCTTCTTCCTCCCTCTTCTTCCTCCCTCTTCTTCCTCCCTCTTCTTCCTCCCTCTTCTTTCTCCCTCTTCTTCTTCCCTCTTCTTTTCCCCTCTTCTTTTCCCCTCTTCTTTTCCCCTCTTCTTTTTCTCTTCTTTTTCCTCTTTTTCCTCCGTTTTTTCCTCTTCTTTTTGCTCTTCTTCTCCTTCTTCTCATCCTTCTATTTCCTTGTTGCCTACTCCATTGTACAAGCATGCCCGAACCACATCAACCGTTGCATTTTGATCACTTTCACAAGCTACCTCACCTTCGAGAATACTTCGTAATTCCTGAATTTCTCGGAATTGCTGACCTTTTCTCGTCGTGATTTCTTGGAAGATCTGGTGACGTCTACGAAGCCACTTTACCTAAGAGGATCATCCGGACAGCCCTGATTTCCGCTCCGAACAGAATCACATTAGCAACCTCATGTTGGAGAATTAGGAACCCTTTACCAATATGTTTACCAATTATGTTTCCTAGTAATGCCCACTCAATCTATTATTTCAAATTCTGAAAAGTCCTATCTCTCTCTCAGGGTAATTTATTTTCAAAACGTTGTATTCGTGGTTTGCAAGTTCGTAATAAAATTGAATTCCAAACGTATTACAGTTGCCCGACTTCTCCATTTTCAGACATAGAAAGTTACAAAAAATGTCTGTTAAAACATTTGTTTAATTCTTGTTTCATTACAAAATTATAATTAATTATCGTCATCAGATGAATTAACGATTCCTGTAAATCGCAGACATAAAGTATATTCATTCGCCGAGCTTCATAGTTCCCCTGAAACTAGGTATTTTTACGTCGATGTTGATACCATTTTATTTTGGTACCGGTGAATTTATAATTCAGGACAATTACAAGTACTTATTTATTACATTTACTGAAATCACAAGAGTTAGTCATACATATAGTCATTGTCAACGTTTTAACAAGTTTCTTTTTCTTCATGCATCAAGCAACAGTCTTTCTCGTTTGTCTCGTGGGAACGAATTTTATATGATTATTTCACAGCCTGCGGCTCACACAACACTCCACACTACAAACCTAAAAATCACGCGTTTTTCTATAATTCTTCGAGAATATCCGAGAGAAGAGAACCGGCTAAGAATTGTGCCAATTGATTTGTCTTGTCAAGAGTAATCGACCGATCACCTCTGCAGGGGCCTAAAATTACTCAAAGCGTATTTTAGTTGTTTTTAAAAACAAAACACCTGTAACGACTCAAAACGACACCTCATTAGTCTCACTAGTGGACAGAAAGTGGTCTAAATCTTTGATGTCGGACCGTCATGTGGACGGACGACCGGTGGCAGGTTACTTGATTACTACATAAAAATTATTATCATTATTATTATTATTATTATTATTATTATTATTATTATTATTATTATTATTATTATTATTATTATTATTATTATTATTATTTATTATTATTATTAATATTATCGTATCGGACATTTATGACCACGCTACTCGTTCTCTTCCGAGGCCCGGTCACATTCCATCCTGGAGAGAGACGTGTGTAACTATGGGGATCAGTTTTTCTGCTGTATCTCTTGGTAAGACACGGTTTATAAGTCTTGAATTATGGATTATGAGGTGATAGGACAATGATGATGATTATTATAGAAGGAATCATGGCCTTTTTTAACCGTCCAAGTATTCGCCTGTATGGCGGATGGGAAACCACGAAAACCCCAGCCAGGATGGCCGGACCGGGGATCGAACCCAGTCCTCTTGACTGCGAAGTGAGTGCGCTACGCACTAAGCGACATCGTTCGGTTCATTCTTCTTCTTCTTCCTATTATTATTATTATTATTATTATTATTATTATTATTATTATTATTATTATTATTATTATTATTATTATTATTATCATTATTATCATTATTATCATTATTATTATCATTATTATTATTATTATTATTATCATTATTATTATTATTATTATTATTATTATTATTCTATTGCTGTTACAATTATTAGTGATAAATAAAGAAAAAGCATTAATTGAAAAAGTATTGAGAAGTAAATATTTCTGACCCATTTCTAACCCTGTTCACTTTAATTAATTCGTTAAGTCTCCTATTTGAAGTGCACAGAGCTCTTCAGAAAGCGAGGATCGCCAATTAGCACTCTCCGCCCGTTGTCCGCTCCCGCGCACCCGAGTCACCGACCATTCCCACCGCGCTCGCAACACATTGACCGCGCTGTACGCAGTTAATCCCTGCTTGTAACAAGTTGGCGGTGCAGTTGTACTCAACGCGCAGGGACCGAACGCTCCCCGCCCCCGCCCCCCCGCTCCGCCCCTCCCCGCCCCTCCCCGCCCCTCCCCGCCCCTCCCCGCCCCTCCCCGCCCCTCCCCCGCCTTTCCCCTCCCCACCCGCCCCGCCCCGCCCGCCCCGGCTCCACCCCTCCCCGCCCCGGCCGCCCCTCCTCGCCCCTCCCCTCCCTCCCCCTCCCCTCCCCGCCCCGCCCCGCCCCGCCCCGCCCCGCCCCGCCCCGCCCCGCCCCGCCCCGCCCCGCCCCGCGGCGCACGACACCCGGCGATTTACGCGATCGTGCTGCTCTCTGGTGCCGGCAAACTCACAAAAAAACACTTGTAAAAACTATGCGCTGCGTCATTACTTGAAATGGAAACTGATTTGTTCTGTTTTGCGATGTATGGTGTAGTTTATGGGCTCAATTCGTCCTTCTTGATTGCCCTAATCACCTTGGCATGGGAAAGTGAAGAGGGCTACGCAGGGGATTGGTTACTTTCGATACACGATGGGTTTTGTTTTTATTGGACCCATAAATAAGACAAATTATTATCTAAATTAGAAACCTTAACGCTAACGTATTATCATCAGCCTCATTTTCATCCTTAATATGGTAGAGGTTCAAAACTTGTAATGTCTCAAATATTAACATTTTTTAGTTCAGTGAAGAAATATCTTTTAGGAAAAATACACGTAAACTAAAAATATTAATTTAAATAATATATTTGTTCAAAAGACAGCTGGTATAGAGAGAGTAATAGTTTGTGTTTGGACGCGAAACAAACGGTTCCATTCAGATTTAAAATATTCTTCAAAACGACAATTTTGTAGATGTGCCACTCGCTTTAACCACTGATGTAACGATGTATTTTCTATGCATCCGCATATTTAGGGACATCAGATAAATATTGTTTATCATATGTTGACAAATAAATGTTTCTACCAGACGATTTAAGCATTCCCTCTTCTTTTTCTGAGAAGAAAAACGTATAGGACTAGAAAGTGGAGTGCATTTTTAGTGATCAGCGCCTAAATTTGTTGTAATGTCTCAGTACATAAAAAAATAATGTAAAAAATGTTAGAAGGATTGTTTCCTGCAAATACTATCACGCATTTGCCCCTAGTGAACAAGTGAAGTTGATTTCTTTTCAAGGTTAAAATTATTCTATAAAATATTTTTAGGAAAATAGATATGAGTTTTGCCGGTCGAATTTTTAATTTTTTTCTAGGGCTTTTTCTAGCCGACAGCCGAACACTAACACACTTGCGGGTTTCTCCGATCTGACGTCAGCAGAACGCGAGACCCTCCACGACAACACATAAACACATGAGAGACAAGGGGCAAACAACCATGCGCACGAGAGGTTTCGAACCCGCGACCCTACGGACCCAAGCGCTGAGTCGGTACACGCACTTAGCCACTTTGGCCATCCAGGTCCGCTAAAATGTTCTTTTAAAGGAAATATTGTTCATTTCTATATATTTCTTCTAAAACTGTTTAAAATGTTTAACATGACCACATTATATATCAAAATTAACGCAATTTTATACCGCCAATCGTAAAATTCTGGTAAATTGGAGGTACTGCTGACCTCTTCTTTGCCACTCAAGAATCCAGATATATTGCTATGTGCCCAATAACCCTTATTCCACTTCCCAAACCCTTCAATGCGGAATCTGTTTCGACGCATTGAAAGACCTATTGCACGTTCATGTTTCGTGGAGAAAAACTGCTGTATACTTTTCGAGCGACACGCGATGCCAGTGATAGCCTGCGTGAAACGCTCACATTTTCTGTCGTAGCTCTTCACAATTACCCTCACGATTGATGCCATCGCTTTCGACGAACGCGACAACAACGAAAGGGACGAAAACACGCTTCTTCTGCTCGTCAATCTGTGAGAGTAAGACTGTTATTATTAACTTGCAGGTGCTATAGTCACTTTCTCGACATCATTTGTGTGCTTAAATTGAATGGCTGCTTGAAATAAAACTATTAATAGCATCGTTCATGTGTAGATGTTCTTACGCACGTAATATATATTTGTCTATAAGAAATCCCCTCAGGTTCACCTGATCGAAATGACGGAAACGAGTATTCTAGAGTTAATAACAAATATTAGATGCGTGGAGTAATAATTAAAGAGGTTGAGCAACATATGATAACCATCAATTAACTCATTCAATATAAAGACATTGGACGTTTCCCCGAAAGCCCATGATCCAAACTCTGTATAAAGATTCCCACAGACCGGCGCGGTAGATCCGCAGTGGGTGCGGCGCGGAAAGTTCCGAGCTAGACGCGGCCGCGGAATTCGCGGAACCGTTCACACCGGAGCGTCAATTATGAGTCAGCGTTTGGTGACGGTTGGCAAGGTCTCTCGACCCAGAGGGGACCGAAGACTCCCGAACACGGGCGGACTTCCACGAAACTCGAGCTGCAGCGGAAGACACACGTCTGACTGCGTTATAAATTTCGCCGCCGATTAAACGCTGCCAATCCGTTTCCGCGACGCTCGCCTGTCGCGCAGGTCTGAACGTGCTCATAAGGCAACACATGACTTCGCGAAACTTCGCGACGGTCTCAACAACGCGATATTTCCGCTGCGGCCAATCCGCGTAGTCCGCGGATCTTTCGCGTCGGTCTGTGGGAATCTAATATGTGTTCACATAACATGAAACAAATTAAATAAATTTGAAGAACGTTGTGAGTATTCGACCAGAAATAATTATAACAAATGCACGCAGAGTTGGAGAGCGGGGAGTGCATTGGAGCGCACATTAACGAAATAGCAAATTTATTGACTTGTTAAATTACTTATAAACTAAATAACTACAGTTAAGCGGCGCGAGACTGTGCCATATGGGCTGAGAATTAGCCAGGCATCATTTCTTGAGATATTAGCATCCTATTGACAGGTGTAGGAACTTTGCTGCTTCTAACTTGCACAAATAGATTGCATGACGATCGTGGAAAGTCTTGCTTCGTAGAAGTGATGCATTTTTGCACCAAGCACAGTGCTGAATGCATGGGTATAATTAGTGCGGTTTTGCTTTATCTAGTATTGTTGATATTGTTTTGTTTGGTGAGCTTTACTGAATGCCAACCATGTCTAGGTAAGTTAATGTGTCTATAGCTATATATTAGAAAAAAAACCATCAAAAACAGCATTTGCTTATCTTGCGTCAGTTATCATACATAGACTACAACAACACTTCACGGAGTGATATTGTGTCATTGCTTGTGATCTACTCTTTCTGGGTATTTCGCATTGTCACCCACGGTTCGTGTTTACGCCAGAAAACGTGGTGGAAGTCTCCACAAAATTTGATCTGAAAGATAATGAGAAAAGCCTTGAAACCAATGAAAGAAAAGAAAATTACAATTAGAGAAGCAGCGAGACAGTAAGATTATTAACCAGCTGAACACATTGACCAAACGATTGCACCAAACAACTCCAAAAAAATCAGGTCAGACGGCTCTTTCGACTGAAGATGAAAAGGTAATTGTTTCACATCTTGTGACTATCTACGTATGGTTTTCCTAAAACACACTTGGAGCTCCGGTTATTTATCAAGTCTTACCTTGTGAGGGCAGATTTTACCGTAAGGCAATTTAAGGACAACTTTCCTGGAAAAGAGTGGGTATTCTTTTTTCTCAAAAGACCCCAAAATACTATGAGTTGTAGACTGCCCCAAACCACTTGTCGGTGCTCTAGAGAGCACAATTATCAATTTTTTTATAATATAGAGAAGAATCCTGAGGGAATACCGCCTGATCATATATGAAATTATGATGAGACCAACAAGAAAAATGATCCAGGTTTGAAGGAGTTTGAAGGAGTTTGATTCTTGTGAGGAGGGGAGCTAAACACCAAGTCATTATTAAGAATGCATAAAATGCTGCAATTTCCATCAGAGTCTGTAGAAACGCGTCCGGCGATCTCACTCCTATTTTATGTCACCTCTAAGGCAGAGAATTTGTTCCATTGTTGGATGAAAGGTGGGCCGCCTGTAACGCGATACAACCGTTCAAGAAGCAGTTGGTTTTATGCTACAATTTTTGAAGACTGGTTTGAGTTTCCTATGCTCCCAGTCTTGAAGAAACAAACGGGAATAAAGATATAATTGGCGACAACCTTAGTTCTCACATTAACAACCACGTTCTTAATCTTTGACATGAAAATAAGTTCACAGCACTTCCATCACACTTCATACGTGTTACAACCTCTTGATGTGACCTACTTTCGTCCGATTAAAATGGCTTGGCCATATGTTTTAAATAACTGGAAAGAGACCAGCCAAGGGCGTGGCAGGCAGACTTTTCAAAAAACTGACTTGGCCACATTACTGTCTAATTTGATGAAAAAGTTGTATGACAGAAGCTCTTCAAATTTGATTGCTGCTTTTCAAGCAGGTGGAATGTACCCCTAAACCGAGATGTTGTTCTCAGAAAGTTGTGCGATAATGTGCTGGAAATATTTGAACCCATACAGAATGATGGTGTGGCTTTCGTAGACGAACTGATGAAGAAAAGAAGTGACGGCGAAAGACAAGTAAAGAGGAAAAAAAGGTCAATGTGCCCCAAGGTACCCTGGCAATGAATTCCGAATTATCAGATCAGATGCAATCTTCCACATCACAGATGAAACATGTAAGGAACCTTCGCAGAAGCATAAGAGATGTGTTAAAAGGCCAACGGACTCAAATCAAACCACGGCATTGTCATCAGATGACAAAGACTCTGAGATCCCATATGAAGAGAGTGACGAATCCTTGGGTTCACTTGAGAATAGCCCAGAAGATGACTGGTCATATAGTACTAGTGTGGAAGATAATGATGGCACAACTGCATCTCCTGAACACAGTGGTCGCTTTTTCCCAGGCAAAATGCTTTCAAGTCTTGATGAAACATGTGAGATCAACATCGCAGGAATGTAAAAAAGGGAAAACATTAGTTATGGACGAGGAATGAGACGAAATTTGGTATTCCAGAAATCAAGTGAAGAAGAAGATTCCTTCACCTGGAAGAATTGGAAAATCTAAAATGTATTCTGTAGATATGAAATCTTAATTCTGAAATAGTGTTAATAAATGGGGATAGAAAGTGATTGATTAGAGTTTTCATACACTGCCTTTCATACATTACTCCACAGAGGTTAAAATTATTTGGCGCGAGAGCGAAAATTTACAACATTGAATTATCTATTGATTAGAGGCTAAAATATTGCATGGCACAATCTGGCCCCACTCAAAAGGGTGAAATTGTGCCACACACAAATATCTGTATCCACATTCTCACCAAAGGTAAATAGCATTTCCGTGCAGAAATTCAATCAAGACATTTGAAACAAAGTTATGTGAAAATTTTGAGGAACACTCTCAATAATTATGGCTTCCAAACTTTAAAAACAACTTAAAATATGTTACATTTTCACACCCGTCTGGCTGTATTTCTTAAAAAAATCCATAAACAAATATCAAAATCCAGAGAAGTACACTATCCATATCAATCCAAATCCAAATCAAAATTTAAAAGAATAATGATGAAGAAATGATAAATAATATTGAACAACTTCTCTATATTTAATAAATACACAACATTAAGTTTTATTAAGGCTAATGCAGTTTCCTCTGCTCTCGTGAATAAATTAAAAACAGGTCCGCTGATTTCAAAATGATGAGTTGGTAACCCCATTCGCTCGTAACCACATCCCACGTAGCTTTTTTCCTTTTCGCGCGCGGGCAAAAAATGTTTTGCTTCCGACGAAGCCGGGACTCTGGCAAGAGACACCGGAGCACCCGGCAAAAAAACCCTGGCGCAGCGCGGAACAGCGAATCTTCCTGGAAGCTTCAAACGGAAAGCGAGAAAAAGCGAGCGGCGAGGGCGCTGCAGCGGGAGCCCTCGGCAGAGGAACGAACAGCTGCAGCGGAGCGCGTGGAGCTGGAGGTTCGACTCCCGGGAAACCAGGATGCATCTGCGGAAGTGAATAACGCGACACCGCGGGCGAATAGGAAGTCGTATAGCAGCGCATTACACGGTCTGGATAGGACAAGCAGAGTGGAAAGACAACTAGAAACAGTGAGATTAAAACGCAATAAAATTACGACTGATCCACTGTATTTTCTAGGCACATTAACTGCTATGGCCAGTAGTCCCGTTAGTGGAGAGACAACCAGGAACAGTGAGATTAAAACAGTAAAATTACGACTGATCCACTGAAATTTCCAGGCACATTAACTGCTATGGCCAGTAGTCCCGTTAGTGGAAAGACAACCAGGAACAGTGAGATTAAAACAGAAAAATTACGAGTGATCCACTGAAATTTCCAGGCACATTAACTGCTATGGCCAGTAGTTCCATAATGTGCTGTAAAATGTTGTATCCCGACATGCGGAAATGACCCCTTCCTCGTTTGATTGTGAGAACCGGCACCAACCTACCCGTCAGTCTGTGGGGAATATTCCCTCATCAGGTATCACCCCTCAGCTGAACCACAACACCAGCCGGGACCAGCTCTAAGCTCCCGACATGTGTGATGGTTTAGTGCAAATAAGCGTATGAGTGTGTAAAGGATAGGAGAAGGAAAAAGGACAGATCGCACGCGGTCCATGGCCCGTTTGATAGTGTACTTCTCTGGCATTCGACTGGTTTCTGATCGACCAAACTACGAAAAACTTCGAATCAGAACAGCTAGCCTCTAGAAATTTCCTCCTGACAGCGATTGAACTTGAAATAATTATAAAGCTAGGGTCGTAAATTCTCTACCGTCGGGACTCGAACCCTAGGACCTCCCAGTCACAATCAGTGGAGGCACAGTGGCAATGCTAACTGAGCTAAACGCAACTGATGCAAGAAGAAGATCAAGAATCAAGGGAAAGACGCGAGATTTTAGAACAAGAAGCAAACCGTTTAGGTGGTAAATCGAAATCAAATCACGAAGAAACTCCGGATGTGGGCAAAGCGAAATGAAACTATGAGACTCATTACAATATCAAAAATTTAAAAAGGCATAACAAATGTAGAAGGTGTGAATTGAAATATAAAATAAAGAAGAAAGAGATCAAGGTGCAGATCATAAAAAAGGTACTATGTTGAAGAAGCAATGAAGTTCATATAAAAATGGTGCGTGGCACACATTAAAAATTAGCAATCATATACTAAGTAGTTACATGTTAAGTCTAAACATAAAATATATTTACACATATTTTTAAATTTATGATCACTATTATAATATAAATATAATACTGTTCTAATAAAAACGTCAAAATAAATACTTTATTAGCAATCTTCTAACATAATATTCAACCGGAAAGATAATAATCTAGTAGTTATTTACGAAATCAATATCGTAATAAGATGATATGATACGACTATCGCACAACGTTTGTTCCCTTTGTGAAATTAAATTAACTCTATTTTTTGTTCAAATTTGACAATTCATCCTGCGAAATGTGGCAAACTGATTTTGATATAGTTTATAAGTGGGCAACTTCCGCCGAACTCTTGTGTAAATTTTCCTTTCCATTGAGAAACTGATCAATGTTTTTAAGAGTGTGGGCTGTGAATTATTAGAACATTTTTTGGTAACGGTTTCGATTGTTTTATAAAGCTTAACTTAAGAGAAACGAAGTAAAAAAGAAAGTACATTTTTAACATGTCATTTACACGTAAATATATTTGAGAATCCTGCTTCTGGAGTCGATTTGTCCTTCGCGGCCCTGGCCCTAAGACGACGAAGTGCGTCGTTGCAAGTCGGGGTTCGGAAGTTGAAGTTTTCAGGATTGGGGTCTGGAGAATTGAAATTTTTATGACTTAGACTTCAGGCGTTGGGAGGTTGGCTGAATGGGAATTGGGAGATTGGCAAGTTGGGAGATTGGTAGGTTGGCAGATTGGGAAATGGCAGTTTGGCAGGATGGGAGGCTGGCAGGTTAGGTGGCTGGCAGATTTCATGTTGGCAGGTCGGCAGATTAGTAGGTTGGCAAGTTGGAAGGTTGGAAGAAATGGGAGGTTGGGAGGTTACGAGGTTGGCAGGTTGGCAGGTTGGAAGATTGGCAGGTTGGAAGATTGGCAGGTTGGAAGATTGGCAGGTTGGAAGATTGGCAGGTTGGAAGATTGGCAGGTTGGAAGATTGGAAGATTGGCAGGTTGGAAGATTGGCAGGTTGGAAGATTGGCAGGTTGAGTGGTTGGCAGATTGAGAGGTTGGCAGGTTGAGAGGTTGGCAGGTTGGCAGGTTGGCAGGTTGGCAGGTTGGCAGGTTGGCAGGTTGGCAGGTTGGGAGGCTGGCAGGTTGGGAGGCTGGCAGATCAGAAAGTCGGTAGGTTGGAAGGTTGTATGAAATAGGAATGAGGGATGTCAGGCCGGTCGTTTGAGGGTTTGAGCCTTGGAAGATTGGAGAGCCGCAGTTGAGGGGTTATGTGCGCAAAGGTCCCAACGGAAGGCGACCGCAGTTCGAAGCCTGGGGCGAGCACGGCTCCAGCCACCAGCGCCGCCGCCGCGCAGCCAGCCGTTAATTACTTTTAAATTAGCGCCCGCCCCTCCGCAACTTTTTTCCGCCGCCTCCTCCTCCTCCTCCACCGCCCGAGGGCAGAGCACGCCGCGCGGGCGACGCAGCGGGGAACTTGGCGGAGAATTTTCATTTAAAGAGTCCGGCCCGACGCGTCTCCAGGGGTACACTTCACCCCCCCCCCCCCCCCCACCCCCCTCCTTCCTTCCTGAGCCGCCCCCGGGGGCCGCTGGCCCTGCCCCGCCCCCTCACCCGCAATGCGGCTGCGGAGTCGCCCCGGGCGAAGTGACTGCGGGCGAGCGGCCGCCCACGACGCGGAAAACCGCACGGCGTCGCGACGGCTGCTTCGTGGCTCCGCGATGTCGAGATAAGTAAGATGGGGAAATATGCTGATTAAAATGCCACGGCGAGGGAGGGCTGTGCCGCCACCTCCGCCAAAGGCGTAATCATCGGAATACCGCTCTGTACCACTGGGCAAAATGATACGTTATCTGGATGAAGAGTTTAACTCGAGTTAGGTTTCGAAATGGTTTCAGCTGAAGGTAGTCAGTGTTTCTACCAGTGCCATCGGAATACCGCTCTGTACCACTTTGCAAAATGATACGTTATCTGGATGAAGAGTTTAACTCGAGTCTGATATTTCTCTGAAAATGGTTTCAGCTGAAGGTATTCAGTGTTTCTACCAGTGCCATCGTTCATCTGAATGCAACGCGTTCAAAGAGCATCTTTTCAACTATTTTAGTAGGTTTTGACCTTATAATCTTGTCGAATCCGAATCTTAAAATAACTTATTTCTTCAATTAATAACAACCTATTTAACCTTGCAAAGACAGAAAAGTTGGAAGGATCTGACGAATTTAAAAATAAACATACTGCAGTCAAATCACATAATACATCATTTCTGTAATAAAAAAATTGAAATTACATACAATATCTATTATTATCAGTTATTATTTTATATTATATACAAATGAATATCAATAAAATTATATAAAATATAAATTAATATCAGTAATTTAATAATAGTGTATTATATTCTCAGCTACGTATATTAAAGTAATTGGAATGTAAAACGCGAAAAAACATCAATATTTACGGCGATAAAAACAATTCTGAAAAGAAAAAAATCCAAATCATAAAAAACTGCTAAAATTTGACTACTGTTAACTCAGATATTTTATGAATTTGCACGTCTTGTCTCTCATATAAACATAGTATTCTTCTTTTGAAGATTATGAGACAATTTTTATACTCCAACATGCTCCTGACAGCATAAACAGTCTCTACGCAAAAGTCACGAACTGACACAGTTACCATTGTTTTCGTATAAACATCGCAGAGGATTTCATTTTCCCTCTTGTTTACAAACGCTCACCGCTTGTGTAATTAAGTCCTAGAAAGGGATAAAAGTGCACCTCGCGGTGAACATGGAACGTCGGCATCGTAAAGAACGTCAGAGAAGCAGATCTCGACTGCAGGTCAAACCGCAATTTTACATCTTCCCATGGCAAGAGTAAGATTGCACCGTCTTAGAGCCTGTATACAAAAACGGACCAGTACGAAAATTGTGAAAGAAAATGGAGAATGATCGACATCGATAATTTTTTTTATTTAAGATAAATTTACAATCTATTTTTTTTTTTTTACAAAATAATAAGTAAATGTGATGTCTATTGTAGAATTATTATGACAATGATTAGTAGTGAAGAGATCCCATCGATACTCTTCATATTCTTCTTCGTACTATAACAAAAAGCAATTATTATTATTTTAGGTTAACAGCAATTGGAATTGATAATTTGGTGGTGATAATGTTTCAGTTACTTGTTAAGTTACTTAAGGTAATGTTTCAGTTACTTAAGGTCTTGGACTGAAATCTTTGGATGATGGACAGATTAATCTTGCTTGTTGTGCCCCAGATTTGGATACCGTAGGTCCATATTGGAATTATTATGGATTTATAAAGCAATAGTTTATTTTCCAGTGATAGTTTTGAGTGGTATCCTAGTATCCAGTTTAGTTTTCTTACTTGATGTTGTAGGTGCTATTTCTTGGCTAAAATGTGGAAATCGATAAAAATGACTTCGAACTGGAAGGCGAAGAAGAAAAGGAGGAAGAAGAAGGTATAGAAAGAGAATAAGATGAACGAGAAGTACGTAACCAACTAGTGATGATAAGGAAAGGCAAAGAATTTTTCGAATTCGGTAATTTCGTATTCTCTTGATTCTGGGTTAACTTTTCTGTTTTGTCCAACCTCTACGTTAGTAGGTATATATAAGTCCCTAGAAGTCCTGCTGAGGTATATCTCCTAGATCTGAGGTCTAATCCCACTGCTTCTTTGGGGACTTTCCCCGTGACAAGCACGTTCGTCAAAACTTGAAACATTTCAACATTCAAAACATTTAAGTTTACAGTGAACTTCGGACCTCGACCATCTTTACTGGTATATCTCAGTCTATTTTAGCAAGAAAGATAAAGAAAAACCTTGGTGCACATTTTTAAATCATTATCAAAATGTTCCAGGGGTTTGTTGTGAAGAACTTCCAAAATTCAAAGAATTCATTTCAAATTTCCACAACCATAGTCAATCAAATCGATCGGCGAATATTCATTTTGGAAAAAAATTCTAGGATATGTTTAGGCGCTATTGTTGTTGACACAGAAACAGACGGTGTAATGGGCGGACGGACGGGCAGAGCTCTTTTTTTAAAAAAAACAACACACGCACCGTTTCGGAATGTGGAGACTCCAAAACCTGTATATCCGTTAAAATCTCGAAATCTATTTTAGGCAGCACTTCATGATTTTCTCTTATTCTACGTATATTACTCTGGATAAACGTACATATACGGGAAAGTACGAGAAGAGCATGCCCAACAAGGAGTACAAAGAAGACAAGTAATGCAATAAGACGAGCAGGACGACAGCGAACCGGAAGACAGCGAACCGAAAGACAGCGAACCGAAAGACAGCGAACCGAAAGACAGCGAACCGAAAGACAGCGAACCGAAAGACAGCGAACCGAAAGACAGCGAACCGAAAGACAGCGAACCGAAAGACAGCGAACCGAAAGACAGCGAACCGAAAGACAGCGAACCGAAAGACAGCGAACCGAAAGACAGCGAACCGAAAGACAGCGAACCGAAAGACAGCGAACCGAAAGACAGCGAACCGAAAGACAGCGAACCGGAAGACAGCGAACCGGAAGACAGCGAACCGAAAGACAGCGAACCGGAAGACAGCGAACCGGAAGACAGCGAACCGGAAGACAGCGAACCGGAAGACAGCGAACCGGAAGACAGCTAACCGGAAGACAGCTAACCGGAAGACAGCGAACCGGAAGACAGCGAACCGGAAGATAGCGAACCGGAAGACAGCGAACCGGAAGACAGCGAACCGGAAGACAGCGAACCGGAAGACAGCGAACCGGAAGACAGAGAACCGGAAGACAGAGAACCGGAAGACAGCGAACCGGAAGACAGCGAACCGGAAGACAGCGAACCGGGAGACAGCGAACCGGAAGACAGCAAACCGGAAGACAGCGAACCGAAAGACACCGAACCGGATGACAGCAAACCGGAAGACAGCAAACCGGAAGACAGCGAACAGGAAGTCAAGGAATCAGAATTCAACAAACCGAATGACAAAAATCACAAGACGAAGCAAAGAGGAAAAGGAGGAAGATGATAAACACTAAGATGACGAGGAAGACATGTTACATGGAACACGCCCTTTATGTAAACGGGCGTCCGAATAGCTGCGTGTGTGCGCGGGCGCCGACCGGATCCGCTCCGAGGAATCCGCGTCCGCAGAGGGCGGCGCCCGTTGTCTGAGCAGGCAGCGGGACGGAACGTCAACATCCGGCGCTGCGCTTCAGGCCCCGTCTCGCCTCGCCTCGCCTCCCCGCGCCGCGTCGGGGTCCGATCCCAGGACTCGGGGCTCCAAGCCGCTGAACTACGGCGCCCCCGGCAGATTATCTCGGGCCAGCGCCCATGCAGATCAATGCGGCGTCGGCAGCGGAACCACGGTTATAGAGTCCGGCACTGGTTTCTTTCCTGCGACGGTGAGTTTCGGAAGACGACTGCCGTCGTTATTCATTGAAGAATACGATTTTGCATGTGGGACAAACCCTACATACCCTATTTTTGTTCACGAAACATCGAATTTTGGAGAGTGTGTAGATGTATTCAGAACATTGCATTCGGAATTTGAAATCCGATTCAAGAATTTGCTAGATTTACAATTAGAATTTAAAATATTTTCTACAGCTTTTTCTCTTGATATAGGCTTTTTTCTTGTAATTTCCAATTTTAAATAACTGATATGCGGGGTTACAATGAATTAAGAGAAACATTTAAAACAAGAACATGCTAGAATTTTATGAGAACGTCACTAAAAAACGTTTTCCGAAACTGCATCAGAATGCTGCTCGAATGTTACGTAGTATGTCTGGGCCAACGTATAAATGTGAGCTGTATTTTTTCTTTGAAAATTTGTAAATCCTGAATGAGAAGTAGCATTACAGATCGCACCGTGAAATACAAGAAGAAAAATAATTGATTTCGCAACTATTTTGATTTTTTAAAATTTTAATCTTATTTACTGTCAGTATTTGCGATATTAGTTTATTTAGTGACAATTTTAGGTAACATTTAGAATACTTTTTCATAATCAGCAGCATGATAAACTGTAACGTTGCATCAATTAAATTTCTTAATGTTATTGAGCCCTCATTTTGCAACAACAAATTTGACATATTAGGCGCAATTTGCATAAAGAAATTTTTCTTTCCATGTTGCGAGGAAAATTGCTATTTTTTTAAATAAAAAAATACGTGTATAACCAGTAAATGTTCCAATAATGATTACAAAAATATTTCACTGTTTTTCTGTCGAAATATCCTTTCCCAGAGCAAATGATTCATTTTCAGTCATAACAATGGAAAATACCCGCAATTACAAGACACGATCTACTGTATCCCAAGCTGCCGATCGATAAAAGATTACTTAATCTGCTCCGTCTGCCGATGGAGCTGCCACAAAGAGCAGGGAGCAAACACCAGCTCCTCCTCAGAGCAAATCGCTGGGCGGCCCTGCACTAAGACGCACAAAAACTCCCTAATATTCCACGTCGATCACAAAGCAACCCAGAATTAGAAGGCACGCTGATTGCCAGACACTGCGTGGGAGGTTGAGACAAAGAGGAGACGCGTTGTGTAACCGATTTTGCACTCACCTTCGCACTGACCTCTACGCCCGGAGAAGCCAACATCAATTAAATACTGGCCGATAAATAACATATATTCAATTACACTGAAACGAAATCACAATTTCAGGTCACAACATATTCCACATACGGCCAAAAATCAAGAATCGACCCCCAAAAATGTTCTCTACCTAACAAGACCTCAATAATGAGTATATTCGTTTTTCATAATTTGTTAGTTATCTTGCTAACATCTATAGTTCCTCAGGATCTGAACGTTTTTATTTAGATACATTTTATATATTTACAATTGGTTTAGTCGCATCTGGGTTGAGTACTTTAGTGAATTGTTTCTTGGGGTTTGGAAACAGCAAAAACATTTTTAAATTAAAAATGAATTCTGTATATTACAATGTTTCCAACAAAATTGTATTACACAAGTCAACAGATTAGTATGTTTTAATTTAAATTTGTTTAATACTTCCAAACCAAAGACACTGATGTGTTCAATCCAGGTCCATCTTAAACTAGTCGAAAATACACGTAAAAAATCCCGTACGGTACCCTTCCAAAGGAATAATGCGTATGGTACCCTTTCAAACGCAAAAGGTATAGACAATGGGAAACAGCATTTCTCAATCATCATGGTCAACGTCTAGAAGGTCGAAAATGCAGCCCGGAATCAGGGAAACCGCTGGTTGCGAGCGAGTGCGTGGGAGGTTGGGGCCAAGTGGCGCCACGCGGACTTGGGTTGCGCAACCGATCCACCGGTCAATTCACCTTGGCACTGACCTCTGCGCGCGGTCGCCGCCGCGGGCGGTCGCGGCGCCGCCTAACGCAAAGCCCCGCCGCGCCTCGCCACGCCACGCCACGCCACGCCAAGCCGCTGTAACAGCCAACGCGAAGATTCGAGAAAGCCAGAGAAGGCTCACGTAACCGAAAGATTATCCCGTGCAGGTCGCATGGTTGCTATGCGGTGCTCAAGCGCCGGGCAGTTGTAGCCATCAATGCAACCGCCTTCGCTTCGACGCATCGCCTTCCTTCGGCCTAACCCCAGATTGGCTTCCTGCTCCTCTTTATCGCTTTCACGCCCATCTCCGCCTCTGAATCGGTAGCTTTCGCCTTTACCTTTGCAACCACCTTCGCGTTCGTCTCCGTCCTCGCCCTGCCCAAAAAATTAATGTTCCTTCGTCGACTTTGGATTCGTTTTTAACTTGGCCTGCACCTTCCTCGCCTTCACCTCTACCCACCCTTCCTTTGCACTGCCGTTTTTACCTTACCCTCCACCTTCGCACCGGGAGCGGTAGCTCAGTGCATCAACTGATGTCCTTGCAGCGCCTCTGACCGGGAGGTCCAAGGTTCGAGTCCTGACGGCGGCAGGATTTTCGACACTAGCTTTTCAGCTAGGTCGGGAGCTTAGAGCTTGTCCCGACTGGGGCGGTGCGCCGTTGGTGGGAGAGTCCTGGTTAAGGGGAAATCCCACTAGCCGACGGTAGGTCGGCGCCGGATCTCACCATCCGGCGGGGGAAGATCACCGCCATCTCCTGAGAAAAAACATGCACTACACTAACGAGACTAATAACCGAAGCAGTTGACGCGCCCGGAAACACGAAAAAATCAATCAAAATCCACCTTCGCTTCCGCATTTGGATCAGCCTTTCCATCCGCCTTCGTCACCTTTCCATCCGCTTTCGCCTCCACTTCCACCTTCATCATGGCCTGCGCTTCCGCCTCCCTCTCCACCCCTGCCTCCGCTTTGTGATACCCCCTTGCCTGCAACTTTCTGCTCCGCCTCCATCTTCACTGCCGCCTATTCCTTTGTCTACGTCTTCACCTTCACCTTTGCCTTCCCATCCTCGATCGCCCTACTCTCGATTGCGTTTCCATCTCCGCTTCTACCTCCACATCCTCATTCATCTCCACTTGCCCCTTCCTCTCTTCCTCCAGCTTTGCCTTCGCCTCCAACTCTGCCTACACCCTCGCTTTCGCCTCAATCTTCACTTTCGCCGTCATCTCCACCTTCCTTCTACCTCCGGTTTCGCCTCCTCCACCTACGCCTTCGCTTTCTTACTTCTTCCGCTGCTTCCCCGGTGCTTTTTTCGCTCCGAACTAACCCTCACCCTCACTTTGACATTTCACCATTTCACCCCTGGCTCAACCAACACCTCTCCACCTCTTCATCTCCGCTTCTGCGTATTCGCCATCAGTACTACCACCACCTCTACCACTGCCATCAACTGATGTCACTGCAGCGCCTCTGTCCGGGAGGTCCAAGGTTCGAGTCCTGACGGCGGCAGGATTTTCGACACTAGCTTTTCAGCTAGGTCGAGTTCAGTCGCTGTCTGGAGGAGAATTCTAGCAGCCGGCTGCTCTGATCGATAGTTTTCCGTGGTTTCTCCGATCAACACCAGGCGAATGCCGGAGCAGTACCCTAACAAACGGGCCACGGACCGCGCGCGATCTGTCCTTCCTTTTCATTGTCCTATCCTCTCCTCTTACACACACACACACACACACACACACACACACACACACTTACAGTAACATGCACTGCACAACCACATATTCCGGGTGACCGGTCGGGTGCTTAAAGCTTGTCCCGGCTGGGGCGGTGCCCCGCTGGTGGGAGAGTCCTGGTTAGGGGGAAACCCCACTAGCCGACAATAGGTCGGCACCGGATCACCCCATCCAGCGGGGGAAGATCACCGCCATCTCCTGAGAAAAAACATGCACTACACTAACGAGACTAATGACCAAAGATGACGCGCCCGGAAACACTAAAAAATCAATCAATCAATCTACCACCGCCGCGGCAGTCCGGCTCCGCTATCCAGATTACACTCACTGCCCCGCTTCCGGGAAGATCCTCTTCCAGCAAGGAGGCTTTCATTACCCACTAAGTCAGAGACGAACTGGAAATTGTTCGCTGCGAAAACACTAGTTTAACAATAATAATGGACATGCTGGAAGAAACGTCTGGAACATTTACGATGTGATGCATCAAAACTAGCAATTACTTGAACAATAGCGGCAACTAAATAGACGTGGAGTTTGTGACCAACGTTGTTTACGCTTCATGTATTCTCATTCTTTCGAGTGACTGGTAGATTTGAAAACAATAATATAAAGGAACTAATTACTGGACAAAAGTCCACAAGAATCAATATCTTGTAGCGAAATTCAATTTAATGATATCTGCAAACACTGCAAGTAGATAATGAAATTTTAAAACGGGCATAATACATGCTCTTTGGCAATAAGGAAACATGTTTGAACCTGCTACCCTAAAAAGTAGATTCATGCGATTTTTCAAATAAGATACAATCACCCTTGATACATGGAAATATCATTCATTATTATGCAAAAACTGTTCAGGAAAAAATTCAGTATTATAAAACGAACTGGAGAGGTTTGAATTAATATAAATTAAATTTCACTGCCTGCGTAATTGAGGTCACCAACAAAGAAATTTCTATAAAACTCATTAGATCATTTAATTCCCCGGAACAATTCATTATATGCACTGGTCATAAAAGAAATCTCAAAAACCAATGGAATGGAATGTACTGCGCAGTCATCACAAGCACACAAAATAGCGACTACGTCACGAATTCGAGGCATGTCACAAAAGCAAAGCAAAATAAAAACAAAGATAAGTATGTCCAGATTATAACCCTACTACATATTATCAGTCATCTTCATAAAGCTCCTTTCTGCACTAAACTTCAGATATGCGCCAAAGGCAACAAGTTCCGCATCCCATAAACAAATTCATGTAACTTGTGCAACTGTGAGAGTGAGAATATTATTCATTAACCGAGTAGGTTTCTATTACTATGATAATAAATGAAATACATCAGAGATAATCATACATTCAAAAGTATTGCCAGCACCATTGATCTATTGCATATTACCAGAACGATCCAACATTGATGGCATATGAGTAAGCTAGTGATGTAAGTAAATATTATCACAGCCACCTCCATCACGCCACTTTTCCAGCGCAATTTCAGAAATGCGCATTCATGTATACGGAGACAGGAAGTTCCGCATCCCGTAAACGAATAAAAGCAAGTGGAAGGGGGGGTGGGGGGTGGAGAGGCTTAGAGAGCGAATTTTTCGCGGTGAAGCGGCGAGCCAAGAGGTGGGGGCCGTGCGGAAGCGGTTTCTGCAGATCCCCGCAGTAGCGACGGCGGCGGCGGCAGCGGCGACTGTGGCAGGAGCTCAAACGGCGGCGGATGCGGTCTGCGGCGGCGGGGCGGGGGCGGGGGCGGGGACGAGGAGGGTAAGGGCAGTGTGACGGGGCCGGGGGCGGGGGCACGGGGCTTACCGTCCACGGCGCAACTCCCAAAGCCTTGCTAAGCGCATCGCAACAACGCGGTGCGCGGCGAAGTTGAGGCCGCGGGGGCGGGGGCGGCTGGGGGTCGGCGGGCGGGGGGAGGGGGGGACGGGTCCGCAACTGCCACGGTGTCCCCGGTCCCTCCCCCCGCCCGCCCGACGGCGCCGCGGGACCGCCGGAAGGGGCGGCCCGGGCCGAGAGAGCGCGCACGGGCGGGCGCAGCGACTCGCAACTTCGCGGCCACTTCCGGCGCCGCCCCGTAGCGCCGCCCCGGGCGACGGAAGCGCCGTCGCGCCCGCGCTCAAGGTGAGGCACGTGGGTGGGGGCGGGGGTGGGGGAGGGCGGTGCGAGGGCTCGGGGACTGAAGGCGCGCCGGGCGCCGCAGCCCTTGTACAGCAGGCAGCAACTACGGTGAAACGGGCGCAGAGGAGAAGGGCGGCGGCCTAGCGCAGAAAGGGGCGTGGTTAAGAGTCGGGGCCACGACGGAGATGCTTCGTGGTATAGATGGAGAGTGAGAAGGTGATGGAGCAAATGCGAGTAGGAGCAGAACGGGTTAGGGTGAAACGAGGGGCGCAGATGAGGTGTGCCGAGAAGTAACTGGGCGGGCACCAAAGGGGACGAGATGGGTCAGAAAGGGACGAGGGATGGGACGAGATGGATTCTGGGGGAGGGAGACTGTCGGAGATAGAAAGTAGGATGCAACGGGCTGTGGCAGGGCCGTGGCAGGGCCGTGGCATGCAGAGGCAGATCAGGCAGACCGGGCCAGGCCGGGTCAGAGCGAGGGGAAGCGGACCGGGCCGAGGAGGGGCTGGGCGGGATGGGGACGGTCCGAGACTAGTCGGAATGAGGTGGATATGGAGAGTGGGACGGGACGGGACGGGATCGGACGGGACCAGACGGGACCGGATGGGACGGGACGGGACCGGATGGGACGGGACGGGACGGACGGGCGGGACGGGGCCGTGGGGTGGGGCGGGGCGGGACGGGGCGGGGCGGGACAGACGGGACGGACGGGACGGGACAGGATGGGACGGACGGGACGGGCCGGGACCGACGGAACAGAGCTGAATGGAGAGAGACGAGACGGGACGGAGTGGTTCGGAGCGGGACAGGACGGGACGGCGTGGGCCGAGTCGAAATGGGGTGGAGATGGGAAGTGCGACGGAAACGGCCGGGGTGGGGCGGGGCGAGGCGAGTCGAAATAGCGTGGTGATGGGAAGTGGGACGGAAACGGGCTGAGCGGGCCGGGACGGGTGGGGTGAGTGGTTAGGCTCGAGCGAAGCGGTTCGGAGCGGGGCGGGGCAGAGCGCGTCGAGGGAAGGTCGCAGCAGCGGCGAGGAGGGGCGGCTAGCAGGCGGGCGGGGGGCGTGGCGAAGGCGCGGGCTAGCGCAAGGGCTCGGAGATCGCCCCGCGTGGGCGTCGTGCGCAAGCAGCCAGGGCGAGACGGCGCGGTGGAGGAAGAGTTTGGAGGTAAACGGCGCACTTCAGATTGAGGAGGGGCAGGGGAGGGGCCGCCTCAAGGGGCTGCAGGGGAAGTTCAAGGAAGGGGACGGTACACAGGAGAGGTCGTTTCGCGACGCGCCCGGAGTCACATAGGACTGCCGGGAAGCCTAAAATGGCCGAAGTATCCGAGTGGCGGAAGAGTAAGAAGCGAGGACCAGCCATTTCATGGTGCGAATACCCAAAAGTGGGAAAGTGGGGGAGTTTGGAGGAAAAGAGTCAGAGGTGTGACTATAATAGGATTTAAGGGGTTTAAAGAGGCAATAGTGAGAGGCGTGATCTCACGGAGAAAGTTTTGACTCTGCCAATTTAGTTTTCTTTATAATCTAAATGGCCTAATGGTCGATTAAAGGGTGAGAGCTCAGAAGCGTTGAGTCAATAACAAATCGCAATTATAGTAGTCGTTGGGAGATCGTTCGCCGTATTCGAACTAATTTTGTCGTGCAATCGTCGAAAATTTGAAATTGAGATCCTTGAAAAGTTACTGGCAATATGCACAGATTACTGATTAATGCAAACTATTAAGAATAAAACATAGAAGAGTTGTGAATATGTTAATCTAGTTTTACAATAAAATGCACGAACTTGTTTTAGGCATTCAAGTTTACAATTCAGACAAAAATTACACACAATTTTTCATTTTATATTGTACGTAACTTACGACAAGCCTTTCTTCTCCTTATTCTTGACATTTCCAGTGCAATTTTAGGCGATTTTTTTAATAAGACGATTTTGCAGTGCCTAAACATCCGATGTCTACTCACGAAAATGGTGCAACGGTGACCGATGTCATTTTGGCGTATCTTTAAACTACATCACTACCCGAAAGGACATAAGAAAATAATTGCAAGCAAATCACCTGAAAGTCTGATTCACAAGTTACGAAATTTATAAATTTCTATTGTTTCAGATCAGAATCGTCACCATATATTGCACTTTAAAAAAATTAATTGAAGTTTTCTTCTGTGGAGGGGTTAAAACCTTGACTAGGATTCTAACTACATCAACAATTTTATTTTTTGGTAGAGAGGTTTAATGCAGAGTAGCAATCTTATTAAAAATATTCCATTCACTTCTTTCGGAGAGATAGAAAGCTACATTTCCATATGCAGGGTGTCACCTAACTTTACCACCTCCTGCAGATTTGAACGGTTAAAGTTATTGCAATGCAATTTTCACTGAAGTGCATGAAGGAATGGGATTAATTGATTCATGTATTCATTTCTATTTTATCATTTGTAGTTTACGGGATATTGAGGTACGGGATATTGAGGTAACTTTCTTTGGCAAATGTAACTATCATATTTTTTAGACTATCATGACGAGCGAGTCTATCAAGATATACATATTGTTATATGTTAGGTAATTGAAATGATTGAAGGAGTTGTCACTGTCAACAATAGAATTGATTCTATTGTTGACAATGACAACGCCTTCAATCATTTCAATTATGTAAATGTCAACTACAACTCACCACTGAATCAATATGTTAGGTAAGCATTTTTTTGAGTAACTTTAATTTTTTGTGCTCAGCTTTCCTTGCCCCAGCGCGTGTTAGCAGGGATAGCGCTTCGTCGCCCTGTATGGTGTACTGTTCCATTCAAAATTAAACACGAGTCGCAAAAAATCAAAATTAGTCAGATGCTGATTCAACATATGCCAATATGTATATTATTGGACTCGTCTTTTTACGCTCGTCACGTCGATTCGACTGGTATCATTTTTCTTTCTCATCCAGAGTTTTGATACTCTCTAACCCTGGAGCCTCGCTTCCACAGAAAGACAAAATATAACGGTGCCTTTCATGATGCCCAGGATTGCAGATATGTTTCAAGCTTGATCGAGATCAGTACCAGGAGAAAATAAGGCAAAATATTTTTTTAACTAGGCACCATAAGCTAAAATAGGCAAAAAAGACAAGATGAAAATATATTAAAACAACTCTAGAAAAATAATTAAGAGATTCCTATTGTTAAAAGTCGTAAACAAAGCTTTTGCATTATTTCCGGATTCTTAAGATTACCATAATTCTCTTTCACAAATGAAAATGATTTCTTCGTTTCATTTACCAGAATCCCACATTAACACTTATTATATGTATTGCATAATTCTCCTTGATCATTAGCATTAAATTCTATGGTTTAATATTTACATCGAAACAGAATACTCATAAGTTGCAAAATATCAGACAAAATGACATCAATAATGACACAAAGGAAATGTGTCAATGAAGTCTTCTAAGAGATAAAGACATTTATTACTATTCAATCACGTAATACATTCCAGGAAACGGATGGAAGTTCACTCTTAGATTCTCTAAAAAGGTCGACTTAATAAACAACGACTTCCAAAGTATGAATCACTACCACGTGTGATGATTCAAACATTCACAAACATTAGCTTATGACAGTCGTTTACAACTTGGCAGAGGAAAACCAGGAAAATTGCTTACATTCAAGAACAAGTTTATAGAGAACAGCGATAACGTTAATTATGTTTTTCAGCTGCATCGCACGAGCTTGCCTTATTTGACTATATTTTACAACATAAAATTCTGGCAATCTTTGTTTTAGTGTTTATAATGGAAAATTGTTATCCACAGCAAATTTTCTTTACCAAAAGTTGCATATTTCTCAAATGTTTTGAAAACGAGTGGCATTACAAGGAAGCTTTTTAGAGAGCAATAGAATAACATTACAAACGTGATATGTAAATTTTTGTAGCAACGCTAAATTTTGATTAAGAAACTCATTTAATTTTGAAAGAGATTTAGAGCAGCTGATGTTCTGATATGATGCCAAATGTCGGTCACAGTGATTTACTAAGTCGTAACTGAACTTTTATTCTACGAACGGTATTCCAAAATTTACTTCACTTAAATGAAGAACATACATTTTTGTTGCAGTATATATGATTATACGATTCGCTGATAGGTGTTTGCTGGTATTTACCAACATTATTCTCATTAAACGTTTTAACCACAATAGCTACCTGTTTTTAAAAAAAATATTAATAAGAAACTGAATATTTATATAAAAAGTAGAAAGGTGAAGTGTTATGTTGAATTTACTGCAGTAAATATAAAAAGAGATTTATATAAGAAATATACTTTTTCCTTAAAACCATTTAATTACAATGAAATTTCAAAAGGTCACATACGTGATGGAGTAAAGGCTTCTTTCGTCTTCACAACCACAAAATATGTGTATGCAGTACAATTGCAAAGATATAAGTGATAATAATACAATATTTTTTTGTTTCAAGCTGTGAAATGACTCTTCCCCTGAACTCATTTTAAAGACACATCACGTTCCTTGTGTTTCAGGAACAACGTCTACTAAGTAATATTGAAACATCTTTACTGAATGCCATGATGCCTAAGTATTAACGTTTTACAGAAAATTGCAACAATTGAATTTGTGCGCAAAAAATGTAACATTTAAACGAATACCTAACGGTTGGGAGTAATAATCATCACCAGAATATGCAATTGTTTATTGATATCATTTTATGGTAAGGACTGTGGATTCTCCGATCAACACCAGGCAAATGCCGGAGCAGTACCCTAACAAACAGGTCACGGACCGCGCGCGCGATCTTTCCTTCCTCTTCCTTGTCATATCCTCACCCCTAACATACATACTTACACTAACATGCACTACACTACCACACATGCCGGGAGACCGGTCGGGGACTTAAAACTTGTCCCGGCTGGGGCGGTGCCTCGCTGGTGGGAGAGACCTGGTTGGGTAAAACCACGTTAGCTGACGGTAGGTCGGTGGCGGATCTGGACATCCAGCGGGGGAAGACCACCAGCACCTCCCGAGCAAAAACACGCACTACACTTACGGGACTAATGACCATAGTAGTTGACGCTCCCGGAATCACTAAACAATCAATCAATCAATTGTGGTAAGGATTGTTAAAGATTAATATGCGTTCAAAACTTCCGAGTCTGAAAAGGTCACTTCACACTACCAATCGCGAACCTTGTCACACATTTCCATCCATTGTAGTAAACGTAGCCAGCCAGAAGTTGTTCTATTAATTGCGCCACAGATACGAAGACTCCGACAGGAGCAAACGCCACATCGCATCCGGTCAATGACCCTGGCGCTTAATGACGCAGCGCGAAAAGCACACACCGCATTCGGGGAACAGAGCGCGTGACGTGTCCAGTGCGCGGAGGCTGCGCTCGTTACGTAAACACAGCGCGACGCCTCGGCGTCTGGCACGACGATGACGACGGCGCGCGGCCCGGCCCGGCGCGGCGCGGCGGCGGCCGTGTGCAGTGGTCCGAAACGAGACTAAATGCGCCAAAAATAATTAATTAATTACGACGCGTGTTTTTAAAGTCAGAACTGTTCTGAAAAAAACTCACAAAATAGTATATTATGAAACGATGATGTAATGAGGGATATTAATGCACGAGTGTGATATTACGATACGAGCGAAGTACGAGCGACGTACGAGCGAGTATCGTAAACTTCACAAGAGTATTAATACCCTTTACATCGAGTTTCCTACAGTACTTTTTCTAAAACTTTTATATGTTAAACTTTTACATTGAACCGTTTCGTGGCAGTCGACATACAGGATTCAGCCAAGGCCACCTAGCGGTCAGCTACCCTACTACCGCAGGTGGCTTTGGTTTACAGTTACGAGAGAATACAAAAGTTGCTCTTACAATAATTCCGAGGTCACCATTTTCAATTTTTCTCTAATTTCTGAAGGTGCCAACTCCTCCTCTGATTCACTAGACATTTCAAACTAAAGAATTGGCCGGGTTTACAGGACAAACACACGGCAGCACATATAGCACACAATAACGTGAGTTCTGATCTTAACGTCAGTCAAATGTTTTCTCTACCACTACCACTACGTTAGTCAAATAGGATCAAAGTGAATTTACGATTCAATTTATTTTAAATAATATGCCACATAAAAATTACTGATAATAAAATAAATTAAAACTGATAAACATAATATAACATGAAATAAAATTTTAATTTGCACAATCCAACAAAACATTTACTAGAACGATTCTCAATGATTAATGAAGTGACAATACTGGGTTTGTAAACTCTGTGATTGGTCAAGAACCCGTATCATAATGAAATCTGTATTGTAATGAGTATCATTATGCAACGGGTTGCAGCCATCAAATGACAGCATTATACAATGGGGGTAGAAATATTTGTTTTCCAAAACACATTCGTCAAAATTTATTTTTACATGGAAGAGCATTTTTTAAACATTTCCCTCTACGACCATTTAATAATATACGTGCTCCTGCTGTCCATTTAATAAACGAATGCCATCTATACCGAATGTGGATCCCAGTTCGGAATCACATTGACCAATAACATTCCTAGAATTTTCAGAATCCTCGGGTAGAATTGGATTCTCTTTGCAATTCGCTCTTTTTTTGAATCGCGATAGACAAATGATTTCGCAGTTTCATGTACGTAACCTAGCCATTGTTGAATTCTTATTTCTGGCATACATTTTGCAGTGATCATTCAACAGATAATGAATGTTAATCTTTACACTAGTCATAGTTTTCGTAGATCTTATTAGTTGGTGCTGGTGGAGATAATATGACTCAAGCGACATGGGGTGTGTGTGAAAGAGTTCGGCGGTAGCTGAAGGCAATGTCGACAATTCTGAGGCAAACAAAATGAACACTGCAAACAAAGTAACTTCAATCAGCAGAGCAGAACAAAAACTTTCAAAATGCTTTACCTACATCATCGCATGCTGGTACTGATATCAATTTTGATGAGTCAACACAGTGGTAAGTATTTCTAACTGCGGCAATTCTCCCATTAATTATGTCAGAAAATAAATCCAGACTTATTATGTATCTTACAATTATTATGAAATTTGTATTACAACACAGATGTAGGTAATCCTTATTCCTGAGTTTCAAATAAAAGAAAATCTGTTCAAAATCTATTCTTGATATTTCAAGGTCGTAGAGAAAGTATGTTCTCCTACTCGCGCATAATAGCTTTTATTCACTCGTAGAAATTACGACACGAGCGACGTAGGAACGAGTGTCGTAAACATCAATTCGAGACTAATAATCATCATTGTGCGCTCGTTGAAGAATAGTATATTCTACATAGTTTCTATCATTGTTCAGACTTTTGTTCTAACTGTAATCCAACTGTTCTACGCCATCCATGCAGAGAGATGATCACTTTTTCAACCAACACATCATTAACAACGAAGACCGTCCACACTGTTCTTTGTCATGAAAATTATTTTATCTATCAATTGTCTAACATACTTTCACACCATTCCATTACTCATTACATTTTCACCATAAATCTCTACACGTCGGCGGAGAATTTCAGCTATCATAGCGTTCTTTTGGGTTCAGAAACGGTGTTGCCTTCACTAGCGGCATCTTTCTATGAAGTGGGCTTAGAAAAGTTGGTTTCCCGCTGTGACAAATGTCAGAACAATGGTGACAAATATGTAGAAAAATAGTTTAAGAAATGCTCTTTCATGTAAAAATAAATTTTGTTTTCAAAACAATTTTAACAAGCGTTTTTCCAAAACGGTTCTTACTTTAAAAGCACGTCTCAAATTAATTAAGAATTCATAGATTAATCAGGTCACCTAGGGTGACTGACTTAGAGATAATTTAATTTTATGTAGATTATTAAATTATAAATAATTTACATAAATATCACTCTCACGTCTCTACTAAAACGTGCATCGTAGGTATAGCCAACTGAGGATCATAGTTATGTAAAACAGTTAACACAAATGTGTAGTTTTTATAAGAAGAGTATAAAGAACGCTTCACCAGTTGCAACTAATAATTACTACAGGCAAAAATGTGTTATTTTCATCAGTAGCCAATGAAATGATGATATGCAAAACATACATCACACACCCACAGAAAAGTTGTATTTTGCAACGAATCACTAGAGGAGAACATTCTGCATAAATCGTAAAAGTGAAATACTATTACTACAAATACTATAATATAAATAAATACCCGCCTCCTCAGGGTTACTGTGGAGGGGAAACAACAACTATTACTACAAATGACTGTACCACAGAACGCGTTCGAAGTAAAACCAAATCATGAAATGCTAATGGCTTAATGACAGAATAAATAAATGAAAAATAATGTTAAATAACAAAAAGGTAAATAATAAATAAAAATATATCAATAATCTATTAGAATAAGCCAATATGGTCACTTGATCGCAAATATCTTGCAGTTGATCTTAAGAAATAACAGCGTAGATTGTTGAACTTTTTAGAATTTGAAGACACAGGAGCTTACACGCCTGAAGGTATTTGCAATGAGTATCTTCATAGTAAATTTAAAATACAAAGTGTAATAAAGAGACGCCAATTAGCAACTCTAGTTTCATTTTTTTAAATTTTGATAAGTATCTTAGATTGTCTTTATATTCAACAGAAGATTTTAATGCTAGTCCATGCACATAAGAGTTTATGGGCCATTATATAACTCCGGTACTATGGATACTTATATGAGAAAATCAACTCATAAATTATAAATATTCGCACTTGTGAATGTAGTGTCAGAAAATGCAAGAATGGATATTGACATTTTTGAAGACTCAATATCCATTATGTGTAAGATTGATTGGTTGGTTGGTTGTTGATTGTTGTGGTTGTTGGTTCGTGATTCTGGGCGCGTCAACAGGTTACGTCATTAGTGCCATAAATATAGTGCATGTTTTTCGTCGGGAGGAGGCAGTGATCTTCCCCCGCTGGATGGCGAGATCCGACGCCGACCTACCGTCGGCTAGTGGGGTTTCCCCCTAACCAGGACTCTCCCACCAGCGGGGCACCGCCCCAGCCGGGACCAGCTCTAAGCTCCCGACCGGCCTCCCGGAACGTGTGGTAGTGTAATGCATGTTAGTGTAAGTGTGTGTGTGTGTAAAGGGACAGGATAGGACCAGAAAGAGGTAGGAAGGATCGCGCGCGGTCCGTGGCCCGTTTGTTAGGGTACTACTTCGGCATTCGCCTGGTGTGATCGGAGAAACCACGGAAAACTACCGATCAGAGCAGCCGACCGCTTGAAGTTCTCCTCCAGACAGCGACTGAATTCGACCTAGCTGAAAAGCTAGTGTCGAAAATCCTGCCGCCGTCCGGACTCGAACCTAGGACCTCCCGGTCAGAGGATCC
>BLKR01005069.1:27500-89848 GCA_011170035.1 Teleogryllus occipitalis | reverse complement strand
CGAGACTTGTCTTAAAGTGTCCTTGGCACTCATGTCCTCTGGATGTGGAAATGGAGCATGAGCAGGAAGATGATGATAATGAAGAAGAAAATATAGAGGAGATAGACAATAGCAGATATGGTGTGAAGGCAGAAGTGAAACTGCCCAGTTCTCTATTCCAGTTCTTATACCATGATAAATTTAATTATTAATAAGGGTAGGAACGATTGTGTTGGGGAAGTGTTAATAAGTATATAGTGCCTCCCGTTTCAATAAACTTAATTGCTTATGTAAATGAGCTACAGAGTTTGGTTATTATTAATTATGTGCTATACGTGAAAAAATCTACTTATTGCCGCGACAACAACGAAAATATTATTTGAAGAACTGTATTCGCCACCGAACTCAAGAACACGTGAGGTGATGCGGTTGCTTCGTTTAGGCGAAGAAGCAAAACAAAACACAACCTGAACGTTTTATCAGTGGGTTAAGTGAAACTGGACGAAAATTATGATGGAGATGGTGATCATTGACCCAAAAGCTGAAATATGTTGCTTGTACAAGTATATTAAATCTTCTAGAATTAAATAGTACAAATAGTAATTAATTGACTAGTAATAATATTATTTTACAAAATAATATGTTCATTTTTCATGTTAAGTATATAGTATCTATTGTATAGAAAGTGTTAATCAGCAGAATTTGTTTTTAGGTTCACTGAATGTATGACCCAATCTTAAAAGAACTTTCGATTGTTATGGAATCCATCAAATTTATTTCTGGCAGTGGATGGTAAAGCGTTCACGAGGATATGCCACAAGACAGAGAACAGCGGAAAGGAAAAGGCAGGCGAGGGGAAGCTTGGGGATGAAGGTAAGCCAGAAGGGATGTTGTGGGGAGGAATCTGTGTCTGGCATGAAGTTATTGTTGAGACTTTATTTACGCTGAAAAGAAAACATTTCTTTTTTGATAGAGTTAAGTCACTTCGATCTTCGTATCCACAAACTCGACTTGGATGGTTCTATTTCATTCTGAGTATTTAATATACAAACAGCTAAGCGTCTGAAGCTTGAGATCGATTCTAGAACACCGGACTACATTATGATGCGATGTAGCGATGAGTAAGAATTTAAGCGAATTATTAATGCGAAGGAGTAATAATTTCATAATTAAGGGAATTAAGTAATGTCTTTAATCTAAAAAGCTAAAAGTGCGACAAAGCAGTGAAACAAGATTTTAAAAGATGCTATTTTCTTAAGATTTCGAATCCGAAAAGAGTGGAAATTCACATAAAAATGTAGGTAGAAACAACATGTACAAACTATACGCCTATGTTGCCAACAGAAAGACAATAAAATACGATTCATTAAAATTACATTGTAAAGGTAAGTACAGACTTATTTGTTACTAAAGTCGGTACAAAAAAGGGATTAGGAATAGTTTAAATTTAGGTAAATGCAAGAGATGAGATAAGATTCGAGTATTGATGCAAGACAAAAAGGAATAAAACAATTGAGCGGCAGGAAGAGAAGTCACCGTGTTTCGGCCAACGCTTCCTCAGGCCTGATTAGCCGATGCTTTTAGAGCTAGGCTTCTGCGTCCACAGTCAATAATTGTTGACTTGGCTGTGTGGGAGGTGCTGTTTTCTACGCACAAGTGCCATAGTTTTGGCCGCCGTTCTGCGACTTTCCGGAGGCATTTCGCCCTGAGGAGGGTCACAGCATGACGGCACGAACGTTGGCACGTTGGCCTAGGGAGTGACGTCTCCCGAACAGCCAAATAGTTAATGGCCAATGCTTTCTCCCTATTGACCGTTTGCCCCGACAATTGGCTGGCGGGTAGAGGTCGATCTACCTAAACCCATGCGCACGCCAACTCTGCTCATTTCGACGTGAGGCGTCTCAGCCAAGTAGTTGTTGACTCCGGCCGTGGAATCCTAAGCTTTCATGTTACAATGATCCCGAATATTTACTATATTTTATAAATTATTTTACTAAATATATACTATATTTAGAAGATAAATTTAGTAAATGAATTCTATTACGGAATATCTTTTACACAATCTTCACAGGCGTCATCTTTTGTATACAAATAGCTGGACTTCTGTTTATTTGCAGTTACAGTTTATTTGGACAATGCGAAAGCATGTCGTATTACATAATCTAGTGGAAAAATTAAAGACATATCTGTATGATCAGAATTTTGAATGAATTTTATATCCAAACGTCATAGTCATATTTCGAAATATGATGGTAGTAATGACTAGTAAGATGGTATCAATGGTAGTGGAAATTTAATTAATGCAATGACCGCGTTAATTGGATTTTTTACTTATTATGAAGTACCCAACAAAATACGTTAGTTTTTAATATTGTGAAATATTTTGAGGCACTTGAATTTATCGGAATGTCAATATTAAAACATCGAAAATAGAGTTAAAATGTGTGGCGTCATGGAGAAAAACACAGACATTTACAAGTATATACAAGTTTATTCACACGTATGTACAATAACTAAATTCTGCTCCGAAACTACACACTTTTGAGTATTTCCCTGTGGATATTCCACATAGCTAGGGAGGCCCCGCCTCCACTGACGCTTCTTCGGCGCCACTACCGTGACCTCGTCACCCACCCGTGCAAGAGGCACGACACGCTCCAGCCTGGGCGTAAAGTTTTGCGCATCGCGCGTGTTTTCCAAAACAAAACCCCCGTGTGAGCTCGTCGGCTCGATTTTATACATAGAGTGTAGCCGTCTCGTGACCGTTCTTGGTGTAGCAGGGTGGCTCGCGTCTACCACGTGCTTCCTTTATCAATTTTTTTCAACCTGCAAAATTTGCATTTGCATTTGGCGCCGGAATTGGTGCAATCTATGAAAACTATCCCCAAGAAATTATTATATACATTATAAAGTATTATAAACAATTATATATATATATATCATTATAAACCATCCCTAAGATAAATATCAAATAAACAATGTTAAAGGTCACCAGCTTAACATTGCTCTTATTATTTGAATGTTTTCAACATCCCCAAAACCTACAGAAAACCCATGTTTTTACAGGTTATTATAAAACCAATTCAATAAATATAAGCATTTATTCTCGTTATTATTTTTAAAACACTCAAACATCTTCGATGTTATTTGATTCATGTCTTTATCGAAGATCTAAGATTAAAAAACTGATAAGCAGAGAAATTTAAAGTAAATGTGAGTGATTGATGAAGTTGAATGATCAAATGAAAAACAATGTTTCTTGCTTCAGATAATGCTATCTTGTTTCACAGACATGTAATTACATGTAACACCAATATTTAAACATCCAAACTAATGAAAATTTTCAAAATTAAAATCATCAATTAAACGTTGATCCATCAGCAAGGATTATATTATTAAATACTTTTTTGAGATTCATGTGCTCCTGTGTGAATAACGTTGTAAACGTGATTCGTATGATCCAGTTTCTCAGAATAATACAAAACCTCCTAGACACATGCACTAAACATAATAGTGGTCAAATAGTTATTTACGACATGAGTATCGTAAGATATCTTATTACCATACGAAATCGCAGAATTATCAAACAAGGCTCTTCATTCGAAACTATTAAACAATTGAATATTGTAATATAAGGCTACCATTTGAATATCATAGACAGTAAGACGCAATTTGCACATTTTGACATGCATGACTGGATTCTGGTTTTCTATCATTGAACGAGCTGATTATATAATAAATATTGCTTTAATTATACTAATACCCACCCAAGAGAAACACTTACGCCCCATACATCATATCAGTACTAAATTACAGTTGACGCCTACTGCACTCTATCTATTCCTCTCTCTCTCTCTCTCTCTCTTAACCGTTTTTCTCTCCACCTTTTGATTTAAATGTTCGTGGGCGGTTTCCCCTATTTGGCGATCTCACCCGAATGCTCCGTGCTCCGTGCTCGGCGCTGGTAGGTGTTGATCTCCGGTGGCAGCGAGGCTCAGTCAGCTCCAGTCGACGCCGGGTCTCCCTCGCAACTCGCTGAAGTGGCGGCGTGGCCAGAGCGATGCCTCAGGGAGGCGCCTTCCGTCTTCCGTTGTTTCGGGTGGTGCCCGCACATGTGGGACGGACACGCTTACGTGCGTACACGCGGGAACGTCTACGCTTGTACCAGTTCACGTTCGGCGGCTAACGGCTCAGCGCGAGACACTGATCGCGGCACTCGGCAGCCATACGGCGACACGATACTCAAGAGGAGCCGAGCCAGGAGCGATAAAGTTCCGACTCACTCAGAAAGAGCAGAAGCTCGCTCACCGAAGAATTTTCAAATAAGAAAACTGGGGAAGCTCGTATCTCCCTATTTATGGCACGCGCCATTCCCTCTCCCGTCCCGATGATGCGGTGGCTCTCCGCCAATCACGCATCGGGTTGTGCGTCACGTGACTTGTCTCATCTTTGCGTACGAAACGTCAAGTAGCGCCATCTGCCTAGTCTATTAACCGCCCTGTGACGTAGGCCTTCGCGCCCTTTCACAAGACGAGACGCGCCCTTCCCATGACGTCAGGGATTTTTCCTTGGCGTGGGTTTGACAAGCTGTTAGGCATTTCCGTCCCTTTGTTCGACTTCCTGTGGCTGAAAGGGATTATGGCCGAAATACCTCGTGGTGGTCTGTGCCGCTAGAATATCGACTTGAAAATTGCTGCATTAAAAGAGAATTTAAAAGCAAACTAAAAGTTATATTCATACTCGCCATAAAGACGGATTTAGGGTAATTAAATTGGCCACAGAATTTGTTTATAAGCTAAGTGTTTTTTAAGCGCAGCAAACAGCGCAACATTGGAGAACTGTTTTTTTAGTATGCTTGTGTTAAGTGAAAACAAACGGAGTCATTCTAAGATGTTAATTTCTTATAAACAATTACATATATCTCGAGAACAAAATATGATAACACCGATCGAATTCCGGAATTTTGTATCGCGTTTAAACGCCACTCAGATGAGACAATAAAAAAATTTGCAACAATTGAACATTTATAAACAATTTCCAACTTTTGCAAATCTAAAGGGGGAGGGTCTCCCGATGCCCATAAGCCGAAAATTGTGAATTAATAATTTTGCAACAATTTATAATTTTATAAACAAATTCGAAATATGCGTTTGAATGACCGGGAAGCGTCCGCAAATTGTGCCTGAAATGAGCATCTGAAAATTGCACTTGGACTGGAGTTACAAATCGATTGCTAAACGTTAGATCAATTGTTGCTAAAATGGTAAATATTTACAGGTCAATTGACAATAATGCTGGACGGAAACCCCCGCTGAGAAATAGTTTTTCGTCGTGGCGAACGTGCAGGGAAAATCTCTCCATCGGTAGGGAAATATGACTTATTTCCGCCTCGTACGTAAACAAACTAGCCCCCTCCCCCTGAGGCAACGTCCTTTCCAACACTTGGGATGTTGCACTAATCACAGACAACTGTGGTTCTACCTGCTAGCGATTGGTCAACGCGTTTTTCCCCCTGCCCTCGCCCAGGCCGTGGGGTGCCCACGTTTGTCGGCGGGGTGTGGAATTTTGCCGGCCACTTTATCTGAGGGAAAGGGTACATTTCTCTGACAGTCCTTCACTCATCCCCCCTTCCTTTTACCTGAGCCCTTCCTGTGGTCTGCGTCATACCTGCTCAAAGCAAAGCAGACTGCATCTTCATTCACTGTTTTGAAGTTAACTTACGATGCTCTTCAGCATAGAGCAACGCAGATTTGTGGTGCAGGAGTATTTCCGAATGCAATCTTTCAAAGAATGCCAGGCAAATTTCAAAGACAAATTTTAATGTGAGTCTATTCTGAACAAGAGTACCATATTTCGGTTAGTGAAATGCTCTCGCGAGTCAGCATTTCACCGAACCCGATCGGGAAAGCAGTCGCCAAAACATAGTGCTCAGCGAAAACTAGAGGAAGTTCGGGATATTCTTTCAACTTCCCCGGACAAGTAATAAGCAAAACTCCAGTAGCAATGTAATCTTTCGTATGCAAGTGCGCACTACGCCACCAAAAAAATGAAAATGAAAATGCGCTCTTTCAAACAGCGAACATTCGATCTGCTGAGTTCAAGTTTCATGTTTCTGATCGATCTGCTCGCATGAATTACTGCAAATTTCTACGGAGAATTGTTAGAGAAGGTCTTGAGGCACCTGTTAAAAATGTTTTTAGTGATGAGTCTTGGTTTCATCTATGTGGATATGTTAACAAGCAAAAGAATTGACTCTGCGGTCCCGAGAGACCATAAGAAACAGTAATGAGACCATTGGATTAAAAGAGATTGGAGTATGGAATGACATTTATCGACGCAGATTAATTGATCTGTTGCTTGTGATAGAAAGAGTAACGCCAAATAATTTTTAATAATAATAATAAAAATTTTTGAATCCCATCTTGAAAAGGTCGAGAGAAATTTTTGGTTTTAACAGAATGGAGTGATATAACATACTCCCATGTCGACAATGCAATTTCTGGAAGAGCCTTTTTTGGAACAGAATAATTTCACGGGGTTCACCTGATTTGTCTACACCCAATTTGTATCATCTTTGGCGATGCCCCAAAAAGTGAAAATTTATGCAAACAAATTAGCTAATCTCAAAGAGCTGCAAAGAAACATGAAGGAAGCGATTTGCATGAATGACAAAGAAACTTAATATCATGTTGTAGAAAATGTTGTCAAGGAAGTTAATACATGATTTTTTGCAAAAGGAGGGCATTTTGAACATATTTTGTAAGGTTCGCTTGTTTCTGACACTAACTCTTTACAATAAATATTTTCCTTTTCTTCTTTACCGATTGATAAACTAGCATTCTTATTTTCTTTTGCGAGGAATTTCCAAAACATCTTTCCTTAAGGTAGAGATAAATGGGGTGAAGAGCAATGCTGTGATATATCGTGAGCCAGTGACCATCATTTACTGACAATTTAATCAGTGATTATTATAATACACTGGCTTCACATCCGCTTTTAGGAGGCTTTTTATTTTAAAGCAGTACTATTTCATCAATAATAAGGATAATAATGATAATATTAATAATAATAATAATAATAATAATAATAATAATAATAATAATAATAATAATAATAATAATAATAATAATAATAATAATAATACACATATGTTCTGCCAACTTGGAATTTATAATTTATTAATTTTTGTTTAAAAGAGAAAAGTATACAACCCGTACATTTCTAGAGCATATTTGTTATGAAACTAAAACAAGCAAAGTTTACTATTAAATTTAACTGAATGTATATTTTACATGGCAAGCATATTTCACTTTTAAACAATTTACGAAGAAATTACTGTTCTTGTCAATATAATTTTCTTTCGACGCCAAAGAAGCAAGCTCTTTGAAATCGTGGCCACGACGATCACCTGCTCTCCTTCTCTGTGTGGCATTACGAGAGAAGGGATTAAGCGGACTTCCCGACAGTTTACCTGCTTGAAACCGGCAGCTGCTATCCAACCCGCTCAAACATAGTTGCCAGTCAATTGGCTACCTCCTCTGTGAATTGAATTTTACCCGGTATTTGTGCAATATTAATCTATTGTAATAGAATAGCAATAATGCATGTAATAAGTTGTGTCTTCAGTTTTTTCAATTGAACAATGCACTAAAACATTCTCCAGTAGTTCTAGGTTGCTTTTATTTTACGGTTAATGCACAAAGATCTGTAAAACTATTGCTCATAAATGTTTACTCATCTTGCATTTGTGCCACATCACGTGCAGCTGTCCCCAAGGTAGCATTAATAAACTCGTCGGGTATTTTCAACCAGACACTGTCTTTTTTTCATGTTGCCTTGGGGTAGCTCGCATCCATTATAATGGGATATTTTTGGCAAATTTCTGCCAATAATATTCTTTCTTTTGATTCCCACAAACGGGCCTTGTGTTGAGATAAACAAATACGTCATCTTCAGTACATATTCCCATACATTATAATGAAGAATGGTAATATCGAGCAATAATGAAAACCTTCTGAAACGTACCTTTCGTTTTCCCTGCTCCAACACCCTCTCGCTTTTCTTCTATGAGCTTTCTTCGCCACACGTAGACACCACAGTACTAAACAAACACGACCACCACTGCGACACGACTGGATGAAATGGCACCGGGAGCGGTAGCTCAGTGCATCAACTGATGTCACTGCAACGCCTCTGACCGGGAGGTTCTAGGTTCGAGTTCTGACGGCGGCAGGATTTTTGACACAAGCTTTCCAGCTAGGTCGAATTCAGTCACTGTGTGAAGGAGAATTCTAGCGGGTGGCTACTCTGATTGGTACTTTTCCATGGTTTCTCCGATCGACACCAGGGAAATGCCGGAGTATTAGACCCTACCAAACGGGCCACGGACCTCGCGCGATCTGTCCTTCCACTTCCTTGTCCTATCCTCTCCCCTTACACACACTAACATGCACTACATTACCACATATTCGGGGAGATCGGTCGGGAACTTAGAGCTTGTCCTGGCTGGGTCGGTGCCCCGTTGGTGGGAGAGTCCTGGTTAGGGGAAAACCCCACTAGCCGACGGTAGGTCGGCGCCGGATCTCGCCATCCCGCGGGGGAAGATCACCCCCATATCTCGAGAAAAAACATGCCCTACACTAACGGGACTAATGGCCAAAGCAGATGACGCGCCCGGAAAGACTAAAAAAATCAACGAAATGGCGTTGGCTGTCCCGCTTGGAAAAAAAAACAGAAGACGACCGAAAAGCGCATTCACAAAGGCAGCGTTGCCAGGCTGATTGAGGAAGCCATGACTTTAAAACGGAGGACGGTGAAACTTTGTCGGTTGTCGGCAAGCCAACGCGCGACATGGCAGCGTCTGGGGTTTGAAACCGCGTTTCAGCTCTCCTTTTAAAATTGACTCTGTGGGAGAGTGAGAGTCAGGGGACGTGCAGTTTAACGAAATGAAGACATTTTCATTTATATTATTTACAATTATTAACAATTTAGAAAAGGTTTGATTTAAGTAAAATATCTCTATCGCAAAAATTTCTTTGCAATATTTTAGCTTCGCCACGCCATTTTCTTGGTATTTTTTGAGAAATCAGGACCCTTACTATATTTAAGACTCCAATGCTTTATCCACGGAAAAAAATGTAAAAAATTGTATAAAAATATCCTACTTTTCACAGATTACACGCACACAAATGATATTTTCGAAAAATAGTACATGGTCTTATCTGAAGATCTAATTTTTTACAACAGATTTAGTTTTAGACGTAATATCTATCATCAATATTGCACTTTGTATTGCGATATCTTTTTAATTTTCGATAATATAGAGTTTGCCGAAAATGGTACGAGATACAAATGCTTCACCGTTGTATGCTAATTTTGGGGAAGAAGTTAAAACAATTGTATACTCTTGAGACAACTATCAGTTGTGAAATTGCCTACATTTCACGCAAAATTACGCGAAAGTTCAAATATTTTATTCTTATTATGTTCATATATATTAATCTCATTTGGTTATTTAGATCGATCGCGGAAAATGAATTCTGGAGAAAATCGTAAGAGTGGTTTAGGCTCTGGCGTCTAGCACTGACGGACTAGCGGGCTGAAGGACTGACGGACGGACGCACGGACGGACGTTTCGCCGTCAATCGATTTCTCGGTGTGAAGTACCCACAAAACATGGATTCTTATTACCCAAGTGTTAGAGGAATTAATTTACTACACAATGGAAGAACATTAAACCACTTTTTCGTTTCCAGGTTTCAGCAACAAGAGCTTTTCTGTTAAAATTTCGCCTATTTCTGGCGCACGGTTAAAATTATGTCTTATTCTCTTGATGTTAAAAAGCAAATACTAAAAGGACTCTTGTTCAAATGTAATTGAGAGTAGTTTTTGTGACGGAAGAAAACAATACACATTTAAAGCGGTTTTTCATTTACTTTATTGTTAAAGTTCATCATATTAAATCACATTCAATTTAGGACTTCCTTTATATTTTTCATTAACGTGAACGAAGAATTAAAAGAATTTCTTTTTCTCTCAAAATTTATAATTTTCAATTTAGTAATGCAACATTTTGTGTGGCAATTAGAAAAATGCAATATTTTACAAAGTTAAGATTTGTGTAAAGATTGAATATTGATCGTTAATAGGCATGAGCCATATATCTCGTTGACGATGGGTTGTATGTAGTGACTACAGAACACCTGAGTGTATTCCTCTAGGTAAGAATTGGCTCATCAGAGAAGCTTAAAGTAGAGTCAACAGGAGCCTTCAAAAGCTCAAGTACCAGCACCTGTGAACAAATACCAGAACGAGTTACCTAGATATTAAGACAGGTGGCCAGTTGAAATTTAATTAAATATTCCCAGTTGATTGATAAGAGCACACGCACATGACTGATAAGAACACATGCACAAAGTATTTCAATATATATAACTATATTGCCTCAAGGAACAATTCAGTTTAAAATACCGAAAATATCAGGATAAATCATATTGGAAAGAAAAATGAGATATACCAGCCATTTGGTAGTTATGAGTGAAACTACAGTGTCAACACATGGAGTACTGATATGCACTTCTACGTCTTTGAAAATTAATACAGAAAGAATCCATAATATAAAAAAATCATTCTAATTACGGTAATACGCGAGAAAGCCAGTTAATGAACTACCAAACTGTGTAAAACCATTGTAGGTTGAAGGTGATACGAAACGACATGATACACTAATAGTTATTGCAAACGAGTTAGTAAAACGAATATAAAGGGAGAAGGATTATAACAGTATTGTAGCAATGAGTTGAATAGTCGAACTTTTGATAAGTTTACAGACACAAGAAACAAAATAAGATCCTGATAGCTATTAGATCCTGAAAGTGATCCATTCAAATACAGGAGACAAATGCTTTACGGTTATAGTGAAACATACCTATAACTGCTACAATTATTGGGCAATTCGTCGTAACCCGTTTCCGAATTTCTAATAAAATGGGCGCCAGGAAAAAGGTTACGATAATATTTTAACTATTATTAATCTGATAAAAACTAAATATTATCCCGCTAGCTGGGTCGATGGGTCACGTCAGAAATAATCGCTATTATCTATTAATAGCCGATTACCCGATCTGCCATTTATACAGTATGGCGACGAATCTGAAAACAGAGATTATTTTCTCTAGCTACTTATTAGCTTGAATTGGCCAATGAAAATCATTTATCTTTCTTTCAAAGAGAAACTTAATGTTTATTTCTTACTAAAAATGTAGCAAATTAAAATGTAAAAATTTATAATGAGAAACTTTCTTTAGTCATGACCTGGTTCGAACCTTACACGGTGATTCTGGTCTTCGCGTGCTCTTAATCGATGCCACCTCGAAGAAACGCCTTCCCTTCTTTCTTGAGATTCCGAAGTCCCGAAGTCCAATTACCACGAATCCTCTTCTCTGAACGAATACTGCCGATTCACCGTTTCGCACCACTCAAATATTTGTTCTAGCTCCACTATATTATGTCTGATGCCCGTTCTCTCCATATAAATATCCAGTGCTTTTATGATTACACAGCAAAAAATGTCTCAGTTCTATCTTCCGTTTATAGCAAGACAGTATGCAAAGTCCGGTATCGTTCGTGAACCGCATACATTTATAAGTTCAAGAATAATTAGAGTTCACTCGCGAAAAATTTCCAAGTCTTATTTTGATTTACAGCAAAATATTCAGAATCCGAAATGTTCCACAAATCTTAGAAAGTATCACAAGTTCACTTCTGGTTCTGCCACGAAAATATTCAGAGTCCGAATATGTCCCTCAAGTCCGATTCTTGCTCTACCACACGAAAATATTTCAAAGTCTGGACACGTACTGTAGACCCCTGAAATTTTTACAAGTCCTAACATGCACAAATTAATCTATTCGCGAGCGAACTGCTCCCCGTCACGACATGCGACAGAATGAGTTTTATCATCCCTTTTAATACCCACAATGCCTCGCCTTCTGTCTTGTTTCGACAAAATGCCCCAAACTTCCCTTTTAATAACCAGTCGACGCTTCTTCAACCAATCCATAAATCTCTTATATTTCCTCCTACTGACGCCGTCACCTCCCCGGTCAGATGAATGTTTGTTTTTCCTGACAACAACAACGACGTCGTTACTAAGGCGCCCTATTGCTTATTATTTGCCCTAACCATTTCGCCCATTTACGACAAATATTATGTAATAAAACATGTCCCCATATTGGTATGTCACAATAGTAAGAGTAGAAAGAAGATTCTTACACCTTTAAATTTATTGCTCAATAAAAACAAGCAGATTGGGTATTGAAGTTGTTTAATATCCATTCTACACATTTGGAGGACCAGACCAAAAAGACAAGAAGTTAACAATGCACTTCAGTACAATCGAGCAAAACTCACTGTTCGAATGTTCTCTACAAAGTACACCACAAAAGCAAATACATGGAAACTGTCAACACCACAATGTAATTATTACACTAAAACAAAACCTTGACGAATTGTAAACAAATCTCAACAATCAAAATAAAGCATCAAGCAGCGCCACCATGAAGCACCCACTCTTTGAAAAAAAAATTGACTATTGATAAACGTACTATTAAAGAATGAGTTCATTAATTAATTTACACCATAAATGTTGATGAATCAACACAAACAATATTCGATAACACATCTAGGGTCACATTCTTTCATTCAAAGGAAAAAATACTACAGTCGGTTCAGTAGAAGCTCTAAACGAAGCCATGGCAGAATACGGTATCTTTTAAAATATATAGAACATTGATGAAGATGATTTAGCTGTAATTAAAGGGTATACCCACATAAGAAGTGGCGCTAGTAGTAGAAATACAGGAGGTGCAGTAATCTTTATAAAAGATTAATTATAATTTGAGGTGATGTATTAAAATATTAGACACGAGAATATTGGGTGTTAGCTATTAAAGTATATATACTCGTAGAATCTGAATTGCAGGGTACATTTTCAGACGTATATAAGTACATTAGCGCAGCATAGGGTGAATTTATTGATAGATTCAATATTGTGATGGAATAAGGAGTAGGGATGACCCAAAAGGACGGTGCAATTGTGACAGACTTCAATGTTAATTATTGAAAACAAAATGAGTTGTATGCAAGAAGGATTTAATCATGTATCTGAAGAGGTATGAAACAATTGGCAAAGAAAGCGAAAAGAATTATTCCAAATAGAGATGCACTGATTTGGTGATCACTGACAATATCACTTACAACTTGCTGATGTAACATGTCAAAAATTAAGAGCTGAAAATAAGTTTGAACCGGAAATTGAGGAGCATTATAACATACTAAAGGAAACCATTCTTCAAAATGTGCAAGAATCTGAAAGACCAGGTAGGTGCGTAAGAAAAAAAGCCATGTTCGTCGTTTTCAAAAGAAGTAAAAGAAAAATGGTACAAAGAGATATAGCACGTAATAGTATTAAAAGATGTAGGTTATGACTCAGAAGTGGTATGGAATCAGTATGAACAATATAGAAATGATTTTTTAAATATTAGGAGTAAGCAAAGTGCCCAAAGTGGGAATATTTTTAATTCAGCTTCGAAAGACTGAAAAATGAACCAACGAAATTATGGAAACATTTGAAGAATCTGTATCAGAAGTCTTCTATCTGATGTAGAAGAAAAACAAATGAAATATGATATATTTGGGGAAGAATATGTATCTAGCTCTGGTGAAGTGGAAAATGGACTGAACAAATGTTTTGTCAACAATGTGAATGAAATAGTTTAAAATATACCTGTGGTAAAATGCTATAAACTAGAGAGGAGAACAAATGACAGGAACCTAAGTGACTTCAATCACGTTACTTGACCAGAAATTGCAAGAATTATAAAAATATTGAAAATGCAAATGGATCGGATAAGATCACAAGTGAAATGATTAAAATTTGGGGCCATTTATTGGAGGTATTATAAAAAGTCACTCAATCAAATAATGATGACCAAAACATGGAAAACGTCAGTATTTGTTCCTCTTGCTAAAATTAAAAGCAGTGCAAAATGTTATAGCCTCTGGCCGATTAATACTCTTCCAGTGATTGAAAAAATTACCGATTTTCTAGTATTTGAAACACTATTGGGGTACATTATAAAGTATGGTCTATTGTCAGAAGATCAATGTTCTCAAAAAGAAGTCTGTAGTTTTTTTATGAGAGGAAGGTATCAGCGAACCTGAATACAACCTATGAAATTTGTAACATATGCAGATTTTTCTAACTATATAAAGTATTATGGGACTAGACATGCGTTTTAATAGTGTTTCCCCCCAAAAAAAATCATTTAAAGAGCCGGGAACTATCTTAATATCGCTCTTGATGCTCGGTTTCTCCGCAACATTTCTCATACGTTGTGGAAACATATGATCCTAGAAACAGAAATAGTCTGTCTGAAAATGAGCATATTAACGGCGCTCAGAGATATTTAAAAAAAACATTTGGGTAACTTTTGAAAAAACAAAAAAATAGACCAGATTTCGTTTATGTCATTACAAACTATGCAATTATTACAATCTGTACGAAAAGTTCAAAGAAACACATTTTAGCCGTTTTTGAGAAAATGGCGTTTGAACGATTGTCAAATTGTAGAATTTTGAGCTTGTTTTCACAGAAAGAGTTTTGAGTTAATGTAAGTATTAACGACGTGAGAGGCTACAGAAAAATAGTTTTGAAAAACGAAAGTATAGAGCAATATGAAGTTCATGTAATCCGACAGATTAAGATGTCTCCCTATCATAAGTGTAAAGTAATAATTTGGAAAAGATTTTGAGAAATTATGTTTTCGTTATTTCTTAAAATTGCGCATATTGCACGCAATATTGCGAGGAAACTACTTCAAGTTTCAAAAAATGCAAATGAGTTTTTTGAAATAACTATGTATGGAGAACAAAGTTAATTAGAAGGAAAAATATCAATCTTCATTTTTGTAGTTGTAGTAAAACGCCGGAAAAATTAAAACTTTCGCAATTTTCGAAAATTCAGACTTAACAGCGAAAATTGGACCTATGCTAATCTGACTTTATAAATGTATTTCACTTAATTCTTGTACGAAATTTAAAGACAACAATTTCGATATAATTTTGAGAAAATTTTGAAAATATCCCTGAATCTTCATTTAAAGAATCCTCAAATTTTAAAGAATGTACTTTAAAATCTCACATATTCGACTCCAGCCAGATAGACAAGAATTTCTTTAATTAGAAAAAATCTACGTATGATTTAGGCGATGGTAATGTTTACAGACGAACGGCTGGGCGGATGGAAGGATGAGCGGAACGGATTGGTAGACGGACGGACTGGGAGACGGACGGAATGGTAGACGGACGAACTCTCAGGCGGACTGACTAGTGGATGAACTGACTGGCTGACTGCAAGACTGTCTGACTGATTGGCAAACAGACTGACTGACTGGCATACGGTGTGACTGACTGGCAGACGGTCTGACTGGCTGGCAGACGGTCAGACGTTTTGAAAAAAAAAATTTCACTGTCATATTTCGCCTTAATTATTAGTGTGTTGTTAAATGCAGCTTTGAATTAGTTACCTCACATTTTCTGTAAGAAAACATTCGTATGAGGAATGTGATATGTATAAGGAAAATAGAAATCAGAAAGTGTCTTTGAAGTTACCCGAGATTACAAATATCTAGCAAGAAATATTGCCAAAATCGGAAATATTTATTGCCTCACTATTTATGTGGCCAAATTTCGTTTCGAAATAATATCGCTTGCCATTTTCTTGCAAGTGTAAAGCCATTATTAAGGAACGCAGGAACAAAAAGTTTTCAGAAGATTAAGTTCAGAAAATATTTTCAAAGATGGGCAGGTCATTTCTACCAATACGTTCTGGAAAGTATAAAGATTCGCAGGATCTAAAAATATTAACTCTTCTACAGCTCTAATAATGTTTGAAAGTCTTTCACATAATTGAAGGCAAGAATTGGAAGAAACCTTTTTGGTGAGATAAAGCAATTATTGTTTTGGTCATTATATTCCACTTGTTCGTATTTTAGTCTACAAGTTATTCTACATTTAACACAGGGTTTAAAATGTTTTCCTTTCTTTTCTAAAAATGCTTTAGAAAAATATCACGCTCGGTATTTGAATCTTCATTTTCATAACATGACTTTTATCCCCGCCAAATGTTCAACGGACTACACTTTCTTCTTCTTCTTCTTCTTCTTCAACATCAAGGATTAGGCCTGCAGGTCTGTACCGCCCTCTTCAACGTTGACATCATCAATCCACCGAGTTCTTGGTCTTCCAACTCTTCTGCTACCAGTGGGTACATAATTTATTATGTGTTTAGGGAGTCTGACTTCGTCCATTCTTATAATATGGGTATACCAATTTTGTTTTTGTTTTTCGACTCTTTCTAAGAGGTTAAAAAAATTTTGTTAATGTCTTATTTCCACATTTTCCTTATGATCTAATAAAGAATAATTAGCAACACTTCGCAGGAACTTCATTTCGCTAGTTTGGATTTTCCTTTTTGATGATATATTTAACGTCCAATTTTCGCATCCATAAGTTAATGTTGGGACGGCCAGTGTTTTATAAAATTTTAACTGAGTGTCTCTTCGGGTTTTATTTTTTAATTTTTTTCTTATTGTTCCAAACATTCTCTGGAATCTACTCAGTTTCACATCAAGATCGCTTTCTATTAGATACCACACACTGCAGCCTAAGTAATAAAAGGTGCAAACTTGTTCTAAACTTTTGTTATTTAGAACTGTCTTGAACCTGGCAAATTCATGACCCGCAAAAACCATGGTTTTACATTTGGTAACATATCTTAAGATGATATTGCTCCATTACATTTTGTAATTTGTAAGCCGCTATTTGTAAGTCATTTTCAGATTCTGCAACGAGTAGTTGATCATCTGCAAATAGCATAGTCTTGAAGGGCACATTACCTATTCCAGGTGGTGATGATGATTGCCATTCTTCTACAACCGAATCGATGTAAATATTAAACAGTGACGGTGATGATGGACAACCTTGTTTGACACCTTGATTGATAAAAGATGTATTTCTGTACTTGTCATTTATTTGTATTGCTATCTTTGTGTTTTATAAAGATTTTGAATGGTTTTATTGAGATGGCAAGGGTAGCCTTAAGCGTACATTACATCCCACAGTTTTTCTCTGTAAATGGAATCAATTGCTTTTCGTAATCCACGAAGAGGATGAATGTTGGGAGTGTGAATTCTCTTCTTCTGTGAATAATTTGCTGTAATTTGTAAACACAGTCTGAGCAAGATCTTCTTTTTCTGAAGCCTGTTGTTCCTCTCTTAGTTTAACTTCACTTATTTCATTTAGCCGGCGTATAATTATTTTAGCATATAGTTTATAGGCCGCGTTTAGCAAGCTAATTCCTCTATATTATTGAGATTCGAACGATCTCCCTTTTTATGGATTAGAATAATTGTTGATTGTTTCCACTTTCTTGGGATGCTGGTATGAAGGTGGTAGAGGGTATCTTGTACGAAACAGAAAAGAACGGGGTAATTTAGAGAGTAATTTTAATACATATTACCGTTATCTTTAATACAATTGGAATCATTTTCAAAACAGGTAAAGTAAAAGGGTGAGTCCTGAAACCGTATTGCAAAATATAACTTGTTAAATGCATTTTTTTGCTGGTTAGTAGTGTTTAACAGATCAATTAAAAGATGAAACACAATATTTGTTTGCTTAGAGATATATGAAATGCAATATATTGGACAAAATACTAATTAAGCTGACTACCCTGCCAGGCAATCATATGTTCCAATTCATTGAATTCCTTTAAATACATTAACTATTTCTTCTGCTTAACATAAATTTACTATCTCATTTCTGACAATTTTCATCATTACGCTTTTAAATATATATATATATATATATATATATATATATATATATATATATATATATATATATATATATATATAGTGACGGACCGGGGGTTCCAATTCATTGCAACAGTAAATTTATTAAAGGGATCAGGTCTTCGTTTTTGCGAATGAGCTCTGTGGTAGGGTAAACATTGATACAAAAACTTCCCAATATAATTATCATATACAACTTTATTTCTATTATTATACAGTCACCTGGTAATTCTTAACTTTTAGGTCCTTATGCTACGAATCACTGCCTTGCCTCATTAAGTTGTGGCTAAAATATTCGAATGCAATACGAAATGATAGCTGTTGGTCGTTAGGCGGCGTTGTTCTTCGCGTCCGGCTCGTGCGCCTCGGCGTTGATCGGCTGATGCTTCGGCGTGGCCGTGGAGCAACCATCCTCGACGCGTGACCAACTGATCTCGGTTCGGTGTTGCTCGTCTCCGGATCACACCTACTGCGTCGTCTGGTCCCCTCAAAGATGCATTTCACTCACCACGCCAAAATTACAACATCACTTCTCACTTCGTATTACTGTCACACCAGACGGTTCTCCCACCGGCTCTCACATCGCCATCCACAGTCTTGGGCTTCCACGCACCGATCACGTTACGTATCCAGGCCTTGCTACAACTATTCCCGTCGAATCTCTCGCGAAAGTATCACCCACACTTTTTCTAGTATCTTCGCTATCACGTCATTCACTTCCGAGTCTCGTACATCACATATTAAGCAATCGGCATTAAGTATTCGGCCGCTTCCCGCGCGATACGTGCCCTTCCTTCCACTGTCTTGTTCTCACTGCCCCTGCTCGCGCCTCCCCGTCCGTTGGCTCTCGCGCGCTCTCGCGGGAGCTTCTCTCGCACTAGGCGGGAACTGCCAACTAACGCGCTATTTGAATTGTAGTAATTGCTTTGTGTTTCGTCTGGAGACGCGGCGCGTTTCATCACCCCTCCCCCATTTTGTTTTTCTTTTCAGTTAACAACAACGAAAATAACCACTAAGCTCTTGATGTTTAGTCTTAGGGGTCCCCGTCTATTGCTGGACGTGGCCTCAAGCTATAAAAGTTATAATTTCTTCTCCGCCGTCTTCTTCTTCTTCTTCTTTCTTCTCCACCTTCTTCTTCTTCTTCTCCACCGTCTTCTTCTTCTTCTCCGTCTTCTTGTTCCCACAACTTCTTGTCTGTTGTATACTAATTTAACTAGGTTCTGTTCGGTTACTTGGCTTATGATGTAAGGTCCTTCGTACAACGAGAAGAATTTCGCATAGAATTTTAGTCCCGGGTTTGACACCTTAGGAGACCGCAATAACACTGAGTGCCCTTCAATAAATTGGTAGGTCTTCCTCTTAATCTTTGCTTTTCTTTCTTCTCCTGATTTTACTAAAGCTTGATAAATTCGCTTCTCTGTCTTCGGTGGTCCGTCTTGAGATACTTCAGGTCTCTCGAGCGCGTACAAGATGTGGGGTGGTTTCTCATTAAAGTGTGCTTCCCATGGCGTAATACCCGTACTCGTATGGGGGATTGTGGTCAACCACTCTTGATGTCTGGAATCACCTCGATCCACGCTTGGTGATTGTTCCCGCAGTACGTTCGGAACAGTCTTCATAACTCTTTCATCACGCGTGGCATTTTCATCATAACTGATATAACCATCATCAACAATAAAAGTTTTATCTTCCTCATCTTCTTCAGAATCATCTTCAATACACCAATATCGTACATTCATATCACTATTTATAATCGTTTCCCTACTTGTTTCATTGACTTCTTCAAATTCTTCTTCTTCACTTTCAATTGACAATTTGATAACCTTTTTCTTGATTCTTCCTATAGTTTCATTTTCATTACTTTGTTCACTATTGTTACCATTAATACCAGCATCATCCTCCTTAAAGGGATCATACGATGTTTTTCTGTGTTTGTTTTCTGTTTTGCTCTGCTCTTTAATCTCTCTAGTTTTGTCTTCCTTTTCCATTTAACTTTACCATCACTATTTTCAACTACTCTCTCATCATCTTTGAACATTTCGTCTATTTGATGATATGTACTTCGTTTTCAACCTGCTTTTCCAATAGTCTTTTTTGACTTTTCACAAAACTTTCTTTTGAAACTTGTTCCCAATCTACTTCATTTTTCAATTCACTTTCTCCTTCATCTGACAGTTTTCTTATCTTCCTTTCACTTGCATCATTTACACTTCCGATTTTCTTTTTCCTTATTTCACCTTCTTCGGCACCCATTTCTTCATTTTCTTTATCTATATGTCCTGTACGCTCCATCATTACATTACCTGCTTCGTGACTATTTTCAGCTGAATATCTTTTTGATTTTCTATTTTCCTATTCATTCTTCTTTTGCTCAGTTATATCTTCATTCACTCTCTCAGCTTCCATTATATGAACTTCGTCTGATATCTTCGTCTGGTATTGACCAATTTTGTTCTTCACTGCTCTGACGCCTCCTTGACATTTGATTCGTACTTCTTCGATTCTGTTATTTCGTGCCACGAGCTGATCGTTAACTCGCTCTTGCGGTCGATTTTCCATTTCTTCTCCTAACTTGTTTACACGGTTTCTAATTTTCTCTCTTGCTCCTCAAATTCGCTTGTCCACAGTTTCTTGTGTTCGTCCATCAACCTCTTATTCTGTTCTTCAATTTCCCTTTTTAGTTCTTCAATGTTCCTCTTATCCCGTTCTTCCGCTTTTCTGTCTCGTTCTTCAGCTTTCCTGTCCCGTTCTTCAGCTTTCCTGTCTTGTTCTTCAGCTTTCCTATCTTGTTGTTCCTTATTCTTCCTCTCGCGTTCTTCCGCTTTCCTGTCTTGTTCTTCAGCTTTCCTATCTTGTTCTTCCTTCAATTTCTTCTGTTCTTCTCTATTCTTCCTCTCGCGCTCTTCCGCTTTCCTGTCTTGTTCTTCAAATCATTTCATCATGATCTGCAGCATATCGGATTGGGCGCCTGCTTGTTTCTCCCGAGCCTGGTTTATTGGCGTTGACGTGATCTCAATTTCTCAGCTAATTTTTTTTCCCGTATCATCAAACCACTTACCGTCGAACCCTTTATCTTCGCTTCTCAACGACGTGCTTCTCCCGAAAGGAGAACTCACTTCCTTCTCCCGATCTCCGAATTCCGCAACTCGTCCAAATTCCACACCCTTCTCTCGACCTCCAGGCTCGTATCATCCACGTATTTGCTCCAAGTCCTTCTCGCCTACGCTTGGGTCTTCACTGGAGTCGTCCTTCTTCTTCTGCGTGCCGCGTACCCGTTGTTCGCGCTTCCAGCTTTGAATAACTAACGTTATTGAATTGGATACTTCTAGCACTCGGCCGACATACCACACTTTGAGCGTGCGTGGTCGTGGCGTACAAAGTTAAATGCTGGATTTCGTTTAGAGTCCTTCTGCGCGAATTTATTTCAAGTATGAAACTATTTCAGATTCAAGCAATCACATCGCTTACTTTCTCGCGTAATGTTAGAGCTGTACATGCACTTCACTTCTGAATTCTATCACACTTATTAACGCGTTTCTCAAATCAGTTTTAACTAAGCAAGTTAAAATATACTCCTGCTCAAACCAGTGACTATCGCCGAAGAATTAGGTTGAGTCGCCGTCGCTGTCGAAATCGAAAGAGAGTTCTCCCGAAGCGCGTCGCGGTATTTTTGTGACTCCGCCTGGTGAAATTTCTGGAGGGGTGAATTTTCTCCTCCTTCGCGCCCTCTCAAGAAAAACATTATCCGTAACTTCGGACATCGCAGTGCGATAATCTGCGGGTAGGTGTCGCTTTCTCGGACCATCGCTCCGCCGCTTACCCTATTTCTCTGTGTTCTGGGCTTTTCTCGTGGCTTATGGTGGCGTTACGGGTTTGTATAATCCCGTGACTTCACAATATATATATATATATATATATATATATATATATATATATATATATATATATATACACACATACACACACTTCACTTTTTAGTAACCTCTCTGAGAAAAAACATTTCCGTGACAACATGGAAAGTATATATGCTAGTATAAAGTAGTAAAATCTATTAAAAACGTACCTCATTTTGTCCTTTGCGCTGGAGAAATGCTGGCCAGTAAAGAGTGTGGGAGGGGTCATGAAGCAAGTAGCGCCCCAAGGGAACGCCATTGACAAAAACCACCCCCGAGCCCCATCCACGGACGTCAATCCACACGTCAATTGGCTGTTTAATGTACACTTCGAATTTGAAGAGCGTGGGGGTCGCGAGCACCCTACCTGAAGAATCCTGACTTCCCGGCTGCAATTCCGATAGCCTGTGAAATAAAACATTTTACATGATTCCCTTCCGAATTTATTTGTTTAAAATATAGTTGTATGACCAAGGCAGACACATAACCACACAGTCAATCGCAAGTACATTTAAGAAGTTTTCACTGCCCTAATTTTCTAACAGGTTTTGCGGAGGTTTTGTCTTCATGGAGGACATTGTTAATGATATTCGGTAAGTATTAAATAGGTAAAGAATGTCAATATCTCAAATGTCAAATGTAATTTTTAAGTATGTTGAATAAATTGATAATTGTTGAGGTATCCAAATTCGATAATATTTGTTCTGAGAAAATGTCATACATAAATATATTTTAAAATATGATTTACAATTCAATATAACAGTTGTCTGGGAAAATTATTTATTGAGCAATCAAATCGCGTTAATCTTTATTTTAAGTGATGTTTAACTGGTTGAGATCTACAATACACTTATCCGTACTTACTACTAAATAAGTTTTAGTATGTGATCGATTTTCGGTTAAAAATTTAGTTTGCAACTCCAACTAGTGGAGCTACAAAATAGCACATACTTTCTCGCACTAATTTGTTTTGTAATCCCTTAAGATTTGTTCTAATGTCTCACATTCTTTTGAGCTGTACATAAAGATATTTTACACGTTTTCACAGTTTTGCATTTTCCTAATAGGAGGATTGATATATGACTTTAATATTATTATTATTATTATTATTATTATTATTATTATTATTATTATTATTATTATTATTATTATTATTATTATTATTATTATTATTATTATTATTAGTAATAATAATAATAATAATAATAATTCAGAACAATAAAATATGGTCATATTTGTAAAATCGATTTGAAATAGCTGAGGCCGTTTTTGGGAATATATCGTTTGAGCGTTTCTGAAATGCCCAAATTTGAGTTCATATTTTCGGAAAATGTTTTAGTTCGTTAGAAAATATTTTCTTACGAAGTTCGTTAGAAAATATAGAATTATTTGCGCTTAAAAATGCAATAATGTATTGAACTGAAATATGAATAACAAAAACGTGGAAATATTACAAAAATATTTATGCAGTTGTGCAACAAGAGAAAACAACAAATTAGCGTTGAAGACATGTATTTCAGTACATTTAGAATTTAAAAATCAAAAATTTCAAGAACAAATTAGATATTTTTCAGAAATGTGTTTCGGGCACTTATGAAAATGCGAAAATTTGAGTTTATTTTCACGGACAATTTGTGAGTTTCTGAGAACTTCCGTTAGAATAATATGAAACACAAATTATACAGTACATTATACATCGAATAAAAAAAATTATTTGACGCATAATGCATATTTCTAAAAATTACTAAGATGTTTTCTATTTTTTTATCAATTTTGACAATATTGCATATTTTACGAACATATTAAAACATATTATATTATTCAATATCCGGAAATCATAAAAAGGCATGATTACAAAATCGGCTCGCCAGGTCGTAAATAAAATCCTAGACATTTACCGGTTTGCGCATTAACAAGCATATAAATTTGTCTTCATTTCGTAAGTAGTACTATCTGAATCTCCTTGCAAAAGTTTATTAACTAGGGGAATGATTATAAAATAATATTTTTTGTAAACATTTTTATAGAAAAATGTATATTTTATTCAATTTATTACTGTACTTATGAATTGACAGTCATCTAGAAGTTAATTTTTAACCAATTATTACGGCAAAGTTCATATAAGAATCAAATAAATAAAATGAATATCATAAAATTATTATTTTCTTAATATAAACACGAAAAAAATTTTTCGCTCTAAGTACTTACCATACGGAAATTTTAGCCTCGTATTTTGAAAATAATAATTTTTTCTATTGCAAACATGTGAGAAAAATCAGAGTAGAATTGAAAACTAAGGCCGAAAATCCCCTTATCCGTTTACAACCTTTGCAAAATTTTACTAAACTATTTACTCTTTCGCATACGCAGTAATATACGTAGTATAGAGGAAGTTATGTAATGCTGCGCGAAAAATCAGCGGATTTTCGGCGGAAAAAATTCATTGCCGGGCTCTGGTGGCGAAAAAGTGCATAAAACAGTTCATAAATTAAGAGAAAAAATCATCTACCACGTGGTGTATCCAGAATCCCTGTTTTGTAGGTCCTTGATTCTAAAAAACCAATTGGAAGCAAAACGTCCGTCCGTCCGTCCGTCCGTCCGTCCGTCCGTCCGTCCGTCCGTCTATCTGTCTTCCGTCTGTCCGTCTGTCCGTCCGTCTAGCGCCTAAACATTGCTAGCGCCTAAACCATGTCTAAAATCTGTTCCAAATTGAAGAAAGGCCTGTTGATCTGACTCTATTTGAAGCTTTGAGATTTTGAAAAAAACATTCTTTAATATTTGGGGGTACTTTATACGACATTTTCAAAAAAATCTCAAAAACGGCTCTAAATTTTTTCTTCAAATTTATTGTAAGAATAGAGTTAAATACGCTTATAATTGATGCTTACATCACCATTAACTTTGAAGTTGCAAAAGTTGCAAAAGTTTGAATTTTTCCGGCGTCTTCCTACAACTATAAAATTGAAGATAGAGATTTTTCCTTCAAACAAAATTTGTTGTCCAGAAATAGGTGTATCATAAAAGGCATGAACATTTTCTCGAAAATCTTTGTAGTTGTCGTGCAATAGAGCGTGAAATATTTGCAATTTAAAAAAAATGCTAAAGCAAGATTTTCGCCAAAACAGCTCCAAATTTTTTCTTTAAGTTTTTGTAAGAGTGCGTACCACATGCACCCTATCCGATGACATAAACGCCATATTGCTGTATTCATTTGTTTTTCAAAAATTATAAAAGTGTATTTTTTTACCACTCTCTCACGCCAGTATTATTTACATTAGAGGCAATTTTTTACGATATTGTATTTACAAGTACATTTACATTAAATAATGTCAAATAAATTTTCTCGAAAACACAACAGTTTTCTATTAAAAATGAGCTCAAATTTCCACATTTTCATAATCACATGAACTCCATTTTCTCATAAATGGCTCCAAATTTTTCCTTTCCTAACTTTCCAATGGGTAGTGCAAATTGCACTGTTTAATATGGCGGAAAGTTCACTTTGCTGTATTCTTGTGTTTTTAAAAAAGAGGCACAAATGTATGTTTTTGAATAGCTCGCACGCCATGCACATTTCCATATATTCGTAAAAATTATTGTGAGTGGAAGTACTTCAAATGAATTTTTCGAAAACACAATAGATTCCTGTGAAAAAGAGCTTCAAATTTCGCATTTACAGTAATGCTTAATCGCAATTTTTTGAAAAACAGCTTCAATTTTTTCAATGAAATTTGCTATTTAGAACGAAGTTATATTTTTCTTTAATATTCTTAAAATATAATTCAGGTTCTACTATTTAAAAACCAAAAAGTTGCGAAATTTTCAAAAAACATTTCTTTGGACCGCAATCGATTGAAGCAGGCAATGAAGGACAAGACTGTACTGTACCAGTCCACACCAATGAAATTAGAAAACTTTACTACGAGAATGTCTGTGTCATTCTGTAGCACTTCTAGTTACTTTCTTGTATTCGTGCGTATTTACGGAGTAATATATATAGTATAGAAAAAGTTATGTAATGCTGCGCGAAATAACGGCGAATTTTCGGCCCAAAAAATTCATTGCCGGGCCCTTTCAACGAAAAAGTGGATAACTCCAGTTGCTTATTAAGAAAAAAAACCTCTAACACATGGTGTATACAGAATCCTTGATTTGTGGTCTTTCATTCCGAACAATCAATTGAAAGCAAAACGCTCTTCCGTCCGACTGTCCCTCCGTTCGTCCGTCTGTGAACACAACTAGAGCCTAAAGCATCCGTACGATCTTTTCCAAATTGAAGAATTCCCTGTCGATATGGCTTTAAATGAAGCTTTGAAATTTTGAAAAACGTTCTTTAAAATTTGTGGTTTCTTTGCATGAAGACCCACTGAATTTTCAAAATTTTCTTAAAATCGATGCCAAATTTTTTCTTTAAATTTCTTGTAAGAATGCATTTATAAATGTGGCATATGTCCAATTTTCACTGTTAACTCTGAACTTTGGAAAATTGCAAAAAATGTATTATATCCAGCGTCTTCCTACAGCCACAAAATTAAAGATGAAGATTTTTCCTTCAAATAAAATTTGTTGTCCATAAGTAGTTCTATCATAAAGGTCAGTTATATTCCATTAGACATTTTTGCAGTTTGACGTGCAATATTTGCAATTTAAAAAATACAAAAACAAGATTTTTTAAAAAACGGGTCGAGTTTTTTCTTTAAACTTTTAGTAGGGATGGTGCTGAATCCGGTCTATAAGATTAAATAAATACCATATTGCTCTATTATTTTGTTGTCTTTTTAAATTTACAAAAATTTTTTTTTCTTGTGTCCCACGTCGCTCATATTAACATTAGCGAACATTTGTTAACATTATTGTGTTCATGTGAACATATGCTCTAAATAATGTGTAGTAGCTGTTCCCAATGGAGTGGGAGATAAGCACAATTAATGAAGACATGATTGGTGGGAAGGTGCGACTAATATTCCCCCAGTAGTCCTGGACTGAGAGTAGCGACAGGAGGACGGCTAGTTCTCCGAGGATGCAGAACGCCGATCAGAGATTTTGTTCGTACGAAGTAGTGATTGTTCCCAATGGAGCGACAGATGCCAAGGCGAATTATTGGAGACAGGATCGATGGTAAGATGAGTCCTAATATTTCCCCAGCCCCCCTGTGTGGAGACGAGCAACGGGGTGGCAACCGGGTCTTCGAGGCAGCAGAATCTCCGAGCAGATATTTTGTTTGCACCAAGTAATGATTGTATACAATGGAGCGGAAGATAGTAAGCATAGTGAAAGGGAAATCAAGACGGTGGGTGGCTGGGACATACTCATTTTACCCCATGTAATTTTGGACGGAGACGCGCTACAATGAGGCGGCCAGGTGTTTTAGTCACCAGCATGCGAGTAGAAATTTTTTTGTTCGTAGTAATGATTGTACTCAATGGCCTGATTGATACAAACCCAGTCAAAACAGAAAGAAACGGTAGGAAAGTGGGTTGGTTGGTTGGTGATTCCGGGCCCGTCGACAGCTTAAATCATTAGACTCATAAATGTAGTGCATACTTTTTCCTCGTAAGATGGCGATGATCTTCCCCGCTGGATGGCGAGATCCGGTGCCACCCGACCTACAGTCGGCTAGCGGGATTTCCCCCTAACCAGGACTCGCCCATCAGTCAGGCACCGCCCCAGCCGGGACAAGCTCTAAGCTCCCGACAGTTCTCCCGGAATATGTGGTAGTGTAGTGCATGTTAGTGTAAGTGTATGAATGTAAAAGGAGAGGATAGGATAAGGAATAGAGAGGAAAGTTTGCGCGCGGTCCGTGGCCCGTTTGTGAGGCTTCTGCTCCGGAATTCAGTTGGTGTTGACCGGAGACACCACGGAAAACTACCGATCAGAGCAGAGTTAGGACTCGAACCTAGGATCCATCAGTCAGATGCGCTGCAGTGCCATCAGTTGATGCACTGAGCTACCGCTTCCGGTAGGAAAGTGGGACGTTCTCACATCTTTCGCCAGTAGTCGTGGACGGAGACACGCGCCTGACAGGCAACCATTTTATTGAGGCAACAGCACGCCGAGTAGATATTTTGCCCGTAAAAATCAAATGATGGTACTCAAGGACGCGAGAGATACGCAGCGCAGTGAAAAGAGACGGAGCAAGAAGGAAGTTTGGACGCACTCACATATTCTCCCAGTGCCGGAAGTCCGGGGCGGAGGAGGCCAGTGCGCGCCTGCTGAGCGGAACCGGGCCCCCGTCAGCCGCGCGCGCGAAGCGGTGGGGGTCGTGGCCACGGTCTTCTGCGTTGTCCATGACGATTCTACTTATTGCAGCTCCAATTAAATACAATAGGAAGGCTATCCGTATGCCAACTCCCGGCACGGGAATTCCCGGCAGGAAAGTTCGTGCAATAGCATCGGTCGCCGGCGCGAGGGTCCCCTCGTCCTTAGAGGCGGAGGACACCGGCCCCGAAAACGAAATGCCGTTCTCTGCGCACACAAAACAATTTGCTCTCACGCTCAGCAATTTTGAAATTTCAGTCGACAGTGTCTATTTAAAGACTGTAAACACAAAACAGCTTCCTCCCACGCTCAGCAACTTAGAAAATTCAGTCGACAGTGTCCATTTAAAATCTGGGCACACGAAACAACTTGCTCTCACGCTCTGCAGTTTTAAAATTTAAGTAAACAGTATCTTTTAAAGACTGCACACACAAAACAATTTGTTCCCATGTTCAACTTTTAAAATTCAGTCAACAATATCCATTTAAAATCTGGGCACACGAAATAATTTGCTTTCACGCACAGTATTTTTTAAAATTAAGTCGACACGATGAATCTACGTCTGAAAACACGAAATAATATTCAAACGCAACAATTTTCACGCGCAATTTTTCTCACGCGCAACTATTTTCAAAATTCAGTGGACACTATTAATTCACCCCCGCGAACAGGAAACATCATTCTATCACGCCCATCAAGTTTCAAAACTCTTCAAACAAGTTCTATCCACACCTGCACACAGCAAACATCATTCTTTCACTCTCAGCAATTTGCAAAATTGAGTCATCTGTTTTTATCCAAAGCATGCGCACACGAAATAGCATCCTCGCAGTCTCAGCAATTTTCAATACAAAGTCAACAGATCCAATACAACGCCTGCGCACACAAAGCAACTAGCTCTCACCCTCAGAATTCTTCAAAATCAGGGGACACGATTAAAACTCGCCTGCGCACACAAAACATCATTCTCATTTTTTTCTATAATTCGCTCACCAATCTTTTTTTTTATTCAGTCGACACGATCTATTCACGCTTGCGCACGTGAAATATCATTCTCTCCTGCTCATAAATTTTCAAAAGTCAGTCAACAGGTTTTAACTCAAGCATATGCACACGAAAGATATTCGCACGCTCAGCCGTTATTTCAATTGAGTCGACAATCCTATTTAAAGCCTGAGCACACAAAACAACTTGCTCTCACACTGAAAGTTTTAAAATTCAGTTGTTGCTAACTGTAGCAGTAGTTGACTTGAAGTAAACAACTAGCTCTCACGGTCAGCAATTTTGAAAATTCTCACAACATGTAGTATCCACGCCTGCACACACAAAACAATTTCTCTCACGCTCAACAATTTGTCAAAATTCTGAAAACAGGCTTTATCCAAAGTATGCGCACACGGAAAACATGTTCGCACTCTCAGCAGTTATCAAAATTAAGTCAACAGATTATATTTATAGCCTATGCGAACAAAACAACTGGTTCTCACGCTCAGCAATTTTCAAACTACAGTCACAATTTTCTATCCACGTCTAACCACATGAAATATTATCTCTCACGCTAAGTATCAAAATCCAGTCAACAGGATCTATTCGAAGTCTACGCACTGGAAACAACATGCTCACACTCTCAGAATTTATCAAAATTTAGTCAATGATATCTATCCAAAGTCTCTGTCCACGAAACAACATGCTCCCACGCTCTGCAATTACCAAAATTGTATCTACTCTATTTACTAGCTGCGTACACGAAAGTAACTGCTCTCACCCTCCGCAATTAATAAAATTAAATTCATTGAATCTTCACTTAAAAGGTAGTGAGCAGCATTTGTAGAAATTTTGGAATTGATGTCTACGTTTCATATTTGTGTCAATACTCAAGGCCCAGGCAGAGCATCTATACAAGGTTTTGACATTATCGCGATAGTAGTCAGCGAGTAGAAGTCTGTAATAGAAAAGCAATAATAAGCAAAGATAAAACGAGTCGGCAGCCAAGATCACAGCTTCCACCGGAGCACCGAGCACGATATCAACACACCCTGGTGGCCGTCGGCCGCCGCTGTCGCCACCACCGCCACCACCACCAACACGAACTTCGCCGCAATCTGCATCGCGGAGGGCAAAGTGATGGCAACTGACAGCGGCCCGCGCCAGCGAAAACGAAGGTCCTTGCAAATCTATTGCCTCTTTTGTTCCTAATCATTTCTACAGTTTATTTATGATCATATATTGCTTGAAAAACAAAGGGTTTTTTTATTCTCATTATCAATGATGTGCAACATTCGTACTTACAACCGAGGCTTATTACTCTCAAAAACAATTGAATGTATTTTCTCATTTATTGGCAATTACTTTTTTAATATGATTTGTAATGACCATACACCTTGGGGGGACGGGAGAAAGGGAGGGAGGGGGAGAGGGGAATTAACGTCAGAACAAAGTCTGCCGGGTTTCGCTATGATTGCGATATACCAAAATGACGAACCATTTTTATTACGGAAATGTCATTTTATTATTCAAATAAATGTCCCTCCAAGTGGGTCTTGTTTTTAAATAGAAAGACGGTGCTTCTTTGAAATTGGCACCAGAGCACGTCGAGCATGTTTCATTATATAATAAAAATAATTCAGGACATGCTGCGACTTATCACCTTTGGAAATGTCTTTCTTTTCTAAAAGATAACTGCATAATTTTGAATATTTTATTACGTACAATTTGATTAAAAGATTTATAATTATCACATATCTTTTATGTACTAATGTAAAAAACTAGTAGAATTATATAATCGAAGAATAAAATTTTCATTAACAATATTATAGAAAAGTAGAACATGGATCTAAAAGCAGATATTAAATCACAATTTTGTAAATGTTTTGAGAAAATGTGCTTTAAACATATCTGAAAATTAGCATTTTGAACAAAATAAATAATTTCAAGCACTTATACTCACAATTTCTATAGTATATCAAAATCGTCAAACTTAAATAATAATGACATGAGAGATATTTAATTATAGTGATACAACGGTACATTATTTCTCGCAATCTACCTACATTTGAAATTTTCCAAATATTCAAAAATTTCAACGAAAATGAAATCTTCACAATTCCTTTAAGCTCACTACCTTCTATCCGTGTACAAATTGAGATCCGACGCTGACCTATAAGCCGTCTTGCGGGGCGTTCATTATCCAGATAATTCCACTGGCGAAGCACCGTCCTATTGTAAGCCCGGACAACTCTAAGCTTCCGAATGGTCTTTCAACATGCGTGGTAATGTAGTGCAAGAGTGAAATATATGTAACTAAGGGGAAGATATAGGACAAGTAGAAGAAGGAAAGATTGCGCGTGATCGATGGTCCGTTTGTTAGGTAACGGCTCAGTTATTCGCCTGGTGATGATTGCAGAAACCATGCAAAACAGTCAGTTTTAAAAATCAGAACATGTGGCAGAATTCGATGTAGCTAATGTTAAAAATCCTGCAACCGGCAGGCTCAAACCCTGACCTGCCGCTCTGGGGAACTGCTATCATTACAGCAAATATAGATGGTTTGTCACATCTATCATTAGCGCATTTTTAATAAAAAGAAATCAAAATCCGTCATTTTTTCAAAATATTCTGCTTGATTGGTTTAACCATTGAAGAAATCACGACCGTTAATAAGTAGTAAGATAATGGATCACGGGACCGCTCAATTAATGAATTACATTAGTTTCCCGACTAATGTAATGCATTAATTGACCGATCCCGTGATCCATTATCCTACTATTGATTGGTTTAGAAACTACTCCGTACACAATAGTACAAAGTTTTATATTACCGCTCTACTGTTTATGTCTCCATTTCTTGTTAGTATATTATGGGTCCATACGCAAAGCATACGCTCGAATAAACGAACAATCAAATATTAAGATTTTGCAATTCTTTTTGGGAGCGTGGCAGGTGGCCGCAGCGTCGCGGTCCCCGCGCATTCCCCGGCCGATGGCGAGTTCTCCAGTCAGCGTGCGGGTGCCCCCGCTATATCGCACAAGGTAGAAAGCGAGGCTTGTCTTAAAGTGTCCTTGGCACTCAGGTCCATTGGTAGGCGTGGCAGGTGCCCGCAGCATCGCGTGCCCCGGCCGATGGCGAGTTCTCCGCTCATCGTTCGGGTGCCCCCGCTATCTGGCACAAGGTAGCAAGCGAGGCTTGTCTTAAAGTGTCCTTGGCACTCAGGTCCATTGGTAGGCGTGGCAGGTGGCCGCTGCGTCGCGGTCCCCGCGCGTGCCCCGGTCGATGGCGAGTTCTCCGCTCAGCGTTGGCGTGCCCACGCTATCTGGCACAAGGTAGCAAGCGAGACTTGTCCTAAAGTGTCCTTGGCGCTCAGGTCCATTGGTAGGGCGTGGCAGGTGCCCGCAGCATCGCGTTCTCCGCGCGTGCCCCGGCCGATGGCGAGTTCTCCGCTCAGCGTTCAGGTGCCCCCACTATCTGGCACAAGGTAGCAAGCGAGGCTTGTCTTAAAGTGTCCTTGGCACTCAGGTCCATTAGTAGGCCTGGCAGGTGGCCGCAGCGTCGCGTGCCCCGGCCGATGGCGAGATCTCCGCTCATCGTTCGGGTGCCCCCGCTATCTATCACAAGGTAGCAAGCGAGGCTTGTCTTAAAGTGTCCTTGGCACTCAGGTCCATTAGTAGGCCTGGCAGGTGGCCGCAGCGTCGCGTGCCCCGGCCGATGGCGAGATCTCCGCTCATCGTTCGGGTGCCCCCACTATCTGGCACAAGGTAGCAAGCGAGGCTTGTCTTAAAATGTCCTTGGCACTCAGGTCCATTGGGAGGCGTGGCAGCTGGCCGCAGCGTCGCGGTCGCCGCGCGTGCCCCGGCCGATGGCGAGTTCTCCGCTCAGCGTTCGGGTGCCCCCGCTATCTGGCACAAGGTAGCAAGCGAGGCTTGTCCTAAAGTTTCCTTGGCGCTCAGGTCCATTGGTAGGCGTGGCAGGGGCCCGCAGCATCGCGTTCCCCGCGCGTGCCCCGGCTGATGGCGAGTTCTCCGCCCAGCGTTCGAGTGCCCCCGCTATCTGGCACAAGGTAACAAGGGAGACTTGTCCTAAAGTGTCCTTGGCGCTCAGGTCCATTGGTAGGCGTGGCAGGGGCCCGCAGCATCGCGTTCCCCGCGCGTGCCCCGGCTGATGGCGAGTTCTCCGCCCAGCGTGCGGGTGCCCCCTCTATATCGCACAAGGTAGCAAGCGAGGCTTGTCTTAATGTGTCCTTTGCGCTCAGGTCCATTGGTAGGCGTAGCAGGTGCCCGCAGCATCGCGTTCCCCGCGCGTGCCCCGGCCGATGGCGAGTTCTCCGCTCAGTGTGCGAGTGCCTTCGCTATCTCGCACAAGGTAGCAAGCGAGACTTGTCCTAAAGTTTCCTTGGCGCTCAGGTCCATTGGTAGGCGTGGCAGGGGCCCGCAGCATCGCGTTCCCCGCGCGTGCCCCGGCTGATGGCGAGTTCTCCGCCCAGCGTTCGAGTGCCCCCGCTATCTGGAACAAGGTAACAAGGGAGACTTGTCCTAAAGTGTCCTTGGCGCTCAGGTCCATTGGTAGGCGTGGCAGGTGCCCGCAGCATCGCGTTCCCTGCGCGTGCCCCGGCCGATTGCGAGTGCTCCGCTCAGTGTGCGAGTGCCTTCGCTATCTCGCACAAGGTAGCAAGCGAGACTTGTCCTGATGTGTTCTTGGCACTCAGGTCCATTGGTAGGCGTGGCAGGTGCCCGCAGCATCGCGTTTCCCGCGCGTGCCCCGGTTGATGGCGAGTTCTCCGCTCAGCGTGCGGTTGCCTTCGCTATCTCGCACAAGGTAGCAAGCGAGACTTGTCCTAATGTGTTCTTGGCACTCAGGTCCATTGGTAGGCGTGGCAGGTGCCCGCAGCATCGCGTTCCCCGCGCGTGCCCCGGTTGATGGCGAGTTCTCCGCTCAGCGTGCGGTTGCCTTCGCTATCTCGCACAAGGTAGCAAGCGAGACTTGTCCTGATGTGTTCTTGGCACTCAGGTCCATTGGGAGGCGTGGCAGGTGCCCGCAGCATCGCGTTCCCCGCGCGTGCCCCGGTTGATGGCGAGTTCTCCGCTCAGCGTGCGGGTGCCCCCGCTATCTCGCACAAGGTAGCAAGCGAGACTTGTCCTAAAGTGTCCTTGCACTCAGGTCCATTGGTAGGCGTAGCAGGTGCCCGCAGCATCGCGTTCCCCGCGCGTGCCCCGGCTGATGGCGAGTTCTCCGCTCAGCGTGCGGGTGCCCCCGCTATCTCGCACAAGGTAGCAAGGGAGACTTGTCCTAAAGTGTCCTTGGCGCTCAGGTCCATTGGTAGGCGTGGCAGGTGCCCGCAGCATCGCATTCCCTGCGCGTGCCCCGGCCGATTGCGAGTGCTCCGCTCAGTGTGCGAGTGCCTTCGCTATCTCGCACAAGGTAGCAAGCGAGACTTGTCTTAAAGTGTCCTTGGCACTCAGGTTCATTGGGAGGCGTCGCAGGTGGCCGCTGCGTCGCGGTACCTGCGCATGCCCCGGCCGATGGCGAGTTCTCCGCTCAGCGTGCGGGTGCCTTCGCTATCTCGCACAAGGTAGCAAGCGAGGCTTGTCTTAAAGTGTCCTTGGCACTCAGGTCCATTGGGAGGCGTCGCAGGTGGCCGCTGCGTCGCGGTACCTGCGCATGCCCCGGCCGATGGCAAGTTCTCCGCTCAGCGTGCGGGTGTCTTCGCTATCTCGCACAAGGTAGCAAGCGAGACTTGTCCTGATGTGTTCTTGGCACTCAGGTCCATTGGGAGGCGTGGCAGGTGCCCGCAGCATCGCGTTCCCCGCGCGTGCCCCGGCCGATGGCGAGTTCTCCGCTCAGCGTGCGGGTGCCCCCGCTATATCGCACAAGGTAGCAAGCGAGACTTGTCCTAAAGTGTCCTTTGCGTTCAGGTCCATTGGTAGGCGTAGCAGGTGCCCGCAGCATCGCGTTCCCCGCGCGTGCCCCGGCTGATGGCGAGTTCTCCGCTCAGCGTGCGGGTGCCCTCGCTATCTCGCACAAGGTAGCAAACGAGACTTGTCTCAAAGTGTCCTTGGCGCTCAGGTCTTTTGGTAGCCGTGTCGGGTACCCACAGCATCGCGTTCCCTGCGCGTGCCTTGGCCGATGGCGATTTTTCCCTCAGCGTTCGGTTGCCCCCGCTATCTGGCACAAGGTAGAAAGCGAGGCTTGTCGTAAAGTGTCCTTTGCGCTCAGGTCTATTGGTAGGCGTGGCAGGTGCCCGCAGCCTTCCCCGCGCGTGTCCCGACCGATGGCGAGTTCTCCCCTCAGTGTGCGGGTGCCCCCGCTATCTGGCACAAGGTAGCAAGCGAGACTTGTGTTAAAGTGTCCTTGGCACTCAGGTCCATTGGGAGGCGTCACAGGTGGCCGCAGCGTCGCGGTCCTCGCCCGTGCCCTGGCCGATGGCGAGTTCTCCGCTCAGCGTTGGGTGTCCCCCGCTATCTGGCACAAGGTAGCAAGCGAGACTTGTCCTAAAGTGTCCTTGGCGCTCAGGTCCATTGGTAGGGCGTGGCAGGTGCCCGCAGCATCGCGTTCTCCGCGCGTGCCCCGGCCGATGGCGAGATCTCCGCTCATCGTTCGGGTGCGCCCGCTATCTGGCACAAGGAAGCAAGCGAGGCTTGTCTTAAAGTGTCCTTGGCGCTCAGGTCCATTGGTAGGGCGTGGCAGGTGGCCGCAGCATCGCGGTCTCCGCGCGTGCCCCGGCCGATGGCGAGTTCTCCGCTCATCGTTCGGGTGCCCCCGCTATCTATCACAAGGTAGCAAGCGAGGCTTGTCTTAAAGTGTCCTTGGCACTCAGGTCCATTAGTAGGCCTGGCAGGTGGCCGCAGCGTCGCGTGCCCCGGCCGATGGCGAGATCTCCGCTCATCGTTCGGGTGCCCCCGCTATCTGGCACAAGGTAGCAAGCGAGGCTTGTCTTAAAGTGTCCTTGGCACTCAGGTCCATTAGTAGGCTTGGCAGGTGGCCGCAGCGTTGCGGTCGCCGCGCGTGCCCCGGCCGATGGCGAGTCTTCCCGTCTGCGTGCGGCTGCCGCGCTTGCTCGCACAAGGTAGCAAGCCGGACTTGACTCAACGTGTCCGTTATGCTCTGTTCCATGGGGAGGCGTGGCAGGTGGCCGCAGCGTCGCGTTCTCCGCGCGTGCTTTGTCGATGGCGGGTCTTCCCCTCCTTGAGCGGCTACCCCACTTGCTGCACAAGGTAACAAGTGTGTCGAGGGGCAGCGCGTGGAAGGTGAAGGCTACGCTATTTGGTCCTTTCCTAATTAGCACTGATGAGTGTCGCTGTTCGCCCCTCGGCCGGTGTCGAGCAGGATGCCCGGCGCCTTGGAACCTACAAGTTCCGTGTCCGACCGCCTTTGAAACTCCGGCATGAATTAGTTTTTTACTCCCCTAACATTGAACACGACGGTTTTTCTTGGGTATTTTTTGGGTGAAGGTGAAAACGGTGTGTTTCGAACCTTTCCGTAGATATGTCCGATTTGTGTTACTGTTCGCCCTTCGCCCGGTGTCGCCGACGATGCGCGGCGCCTCTGGCGCAAGCACCTTGAAACTCCGGCAGGAATTGATTTTTTACACCTAAAACTCCGAACACGTTGGTGTTTCTAGGGTATTTGTTGGTAAAAGGAAGGTGAAAACCGTGTTTATTAGTTCTTTTTGTATATATGTCCGATGTGTGTCGTTATTCGCCTCTTCTAGCGCCTTTGCATGCGCCTTTGCCGAGCGCCTTCGAAGCTCCGAAATGAATTGGTTCTTTACACCAAGAACTCCGAACACCAGAGTTTCTGGAGTATCTGTTGGTTTGGGGGGGAAGGGGAGATGCGGGAGCGCCACGAGGCCTCGAAGGTGGAGGGTGGAGGGAGGCGAATACCTCGCAAGCAACCTTCAAATAGAGCACACGCAAGTTGGGACTCGGGCCATCTCTTCCGTCTGACCCCGCAACTTTCGCTACGGTCCTTTCACCATATAGCGGAAGTTTCATCGCGCGAAACGCGAATTTCATCAGAGCGCTTTTAGACCTGGGGATCTTTTACATGCAGTAAATCTACTACATGGGACTGTCACTTTTACTCTTCTCAGAAGGTATGAAGGATTTTTCGCCGTTCGGAGGACGGCTTCGATCGGATTTGAATCCGCATACTTGGGTACAACTGCCCGGTACGCTAACCATTAAACCGTTATACGACCGAATTCGCTGAAGGTGGCGCTTGAGGGCAAGATAGAGATCGGGGGCGCGTAGGAGCGGGCGTCGGAGAGTGGTTCGGGCTGTTATTTTCTGGCTAACGTATTGGGCGTGGGCGTGCCAGCGAAGAGCGCGATCGAGCATTACTCCAATATAGTTCGCCGTGTTTTACCAGGGTAAGTGCGCGCCTGCCAAGGTCAGTTACTGAAGATAACTTCTTCAATGTCAAGAATCCGGTGTAACTTACGCATGACGAAAAGCACAGTATCCATTTCAAGAACACATTTAATATTATCTTTTCGTGTATTGTGATGTTCGCAACAGCCAAGCAGTTTCTTTAACTCTTATTTTATTTTGTATGGTAAATTTCCGGTCGCTGTAATGCGTACGACATGATTGGATATACCATTGAATGAATGTAAGGTTTCGGTGAACTTCACTGTTTACTATATGTTTTATTTATTTTAGCCTGATGAAAGGGACCTATAGTTGTAATTCCTCGAAATGTTGCCTTCAAGTAGAAATTCCAACTTCCTGTTTGTTCTTGTGTTGACGAAATTTTTTTTAAATAAAAATGAAGTTGTTTCTCTAAAAAGTTTCTGGTGTTGTGTTTGTGGTTCATTTTGATGGCGAATTATTCAATTACAGTAATGTTCGGTGAGTTACTTTTACACATTTAAAGTACTTATCGTGGCCGTTCTTCAGTTCAGCAATGTCAAGAAAAAATAAGTTTACATCTAACAAGTGCAAAATGAATAACTAACCATTATCTATCTTACCTATCCTACGTATCTTACAGTATTAAACACACACGCTCCAGGCACAAAAATAGGGAAAACTTTGACTAGAGGGTCCGCACGCCGAATTACAGCCGCCCTCCTACGTGGTGCACGCACGCAACGTTGTACATCTCTAATCATGTATTTTGACTAAAAATGAAATATTTTAGGAGACGTTCAATGATTTTAATACATGCAACTATTGCAGAATCATATAAAACAATATATTTTTTCAAGTATCTCCCTCTCCCCCAAAAAACAGTACAAGTATACGAACAAAGGAGTACCTACATCTGTTAAAATTTTCACGACCACTTTAAGTGCAGTTCATTTTAAAGTAAATAATTTGTATAAAAAAACTTCGTGGACAGGAACGTTTGGAGACAAGTTTATTTCTGATCAGAGCTTACTTGACGATTTCCAAGCGAATATTGCTCGAACAGTAGCGCGCAACGGAAACTTTTAAAGATTTGAATGAAAACAATGACGATCCGCCCTTTCAACATCGCGCGTGCACAGAAGACTCCCAAACCAGCGGCATGCAACCACGCAGGCATTCCGGCAGCGACTGCCGAATGTCAGCGAGGCCCCAACATACGCGGAGAAAGCGAGGGCAAAGGCAGACGTGAGGTAGCCGAAGCCTATGAAGCGCATACGCCACGTCAAGAGCCCTGTGGATGACGACGCGCTCCTAGAGCTACGCCACCGCCGCCGCATCTGCCGCTTCCGCTCCTGCAGGAGCGCCTGGCCCACGTAGCGACAAGCAAAGAGGACGCCATCTCTGAGGCTCCACTACCTCATCACCTGCTCAATCGCATCCTCCCTATCTGCCTCTCTCTGCCTCTTTCTGCCTCTCTCTGCCTCTCTCTTCCTCTCTCTTCCTCTCTTTTCCTCTCTCTTCCTCTCTCTTCCTCTCTCTGTCTCTTCGTCTCTCATTGTCTCTTCGTCTCTCTGCCTCTCTCCGCCTCTCTCTGCCTCTCTCTTCCTCTCTCTGCCTCTCTCTGCCTCTCTCTGCCTCTCTCTGCCTCTCTCTGCCTCTCTCTGCCTCCCTCTGCCTCTCACTGCCTCTCTCTGCCTCTCTCTCCCTCTCTCTCCCTCGCTCTCCCTCTCTCTGCCCCTCTTTCCCTTTCCCTCTCGCTTCCCTCGTTAATTACTAATAAAACGGTGCATTAAATTCGAACATGATCTCTTCTTTGAGTACGCTGCCTGTCCTCCCCCTTCCCCTGAATCTTTGCAAGTTACTAATTCACCACAATACTCTATGTGACGCGCCGTCTTAGGAATACCCTGAAGTCAGTCAGCTCGCAAAGTGGCTCCTCACAAAACGTTCTTAACACCTGACGTTATTCAATGAGTTGTGGTAAAAGAAAAAAATATTCAACTTATCTGTGAATATTTAAAATTAGGTTTTCTCTAAATCAAAGTCTACAATTGAATCTATAACTGAAATTCTACAGTAGTTCAATACAAGAGGTAAATCCCAAATTCCTCTAACAGTCTATTTTATTACCCGAACAACGGCTTTTCGAAATAATCATGGAATGGATTTTTCTTCGCACCGTCTCCATATTAAAGTTATTTAAAAATATCAAAGAAATTTAAAAATGTTCATGTTGAATAAAATATGTATTACATCATGTTTGCGCAAGATGCCACCGATTTACTTATTAGGTACGTCATTTTTTACCGGTAGTTCAATAATTATGATTTTCAATATTTTTTTTTAAATTAAATAATATGTTGAAAGTAAAACTTAAGTATTTGAATATATTTGGAATATGTGTATGTATGCCTGTTTGAATATAAGGGGGTGAAAAATGGGTTTCGGAAAACGTGATTTAATACGGGAAGAATTATAATTTAAATCTAGTTAGTAGTGGTAAGAACTTTAAACAGAAGGTAAAGTAAAAAAAGTTTGAAGATTGATATAGTTTTCAATTTTGTCTGTTTGAAGCTCACGGTGTACTTGTTTATTAGAAATTCAGCTTTTAGTAATTTTCATAAAAATTTGAGCTATAATAATGGAAATTTTCCGCCGAATGACACATTCGCCTTGTGTTGTACAACCACAGAAAATAATGCGTGCTAAGCAATCTCTACGCATTATATAATCAAGAAAATCCAACAAGCGTTTCAAATGGATACAACATGTGCTGAGACATTTGCTTTAAATTAAAAGTCACAATTATATTTGGAAAAAGAAATCTATGGTAAAAAAGTTACGTATTTTTGCGGTTTATTATTATCTGAAAAAGAGAACATCGGAATATATTCAAGAAACTTATTAAAAATTGTATTCATTGATTGACTACTCAGGTACCCAAAAGGAAGTTGTCAGACGCAAAGACTTGACACCTATGCCTCTATGAATGTCGACGTGGTGAATCCGTTATATCCGTAATATCTCTGTGTATGTTGATTTTGACACTAGGAGGTCAGCTAGATCGAATTCAGTCGCTGCCTGGAGGTGAATTCTAGCGACCAGCTGCTCTGATTGGTAGTTTTCTGTGGTTTCTCCGATCGACACGAGGCAAATGCCGGAGCAGTACCTACCAAACAGGCCACGGACCGCGCGCGATCGTTCTTACCTCTTCCTTGTCCTATCCTCTCCCCTTACACACACACTTACCTAACATGCGCTACACTACCACACTTGCCGGGAGACCTGCTAGTGGGAGATACCAGGTTGGAGAAAACCCCGCTAACTGACGGTAGGTCGGCGCCGGATAATTGCCCCCGCCGTATGAAACATGCACTGCACTTACGGGAATAACGACCTCAGTAGTTGACGGGTCCGGAATCACTAACAACCAACCAATCTATGCATGTTGACGCGCTGAATCCGAAGCCAGAATTGTGCCTCGCCCCTTCAGTTCTTTTAATCTCGAAAACCCCTAGTGAAATTGTCATGTGGTTTCCGAGGGTTGCTGTCAGACGCAAAGACTTCACATATATTTCGGTAAGTATTTTGACGCTCTGAATCCGTACCGCAAGTCAGAATTGCGCCCCACCCCCTAATCTCTTTTGTTCGCAAAATAAACACCTTGAAATTGTAAATTGTAAATGGTAAATTTCGCGGTGTTTTTTCGCAAAATAAATAGTGTGATGGAGCAATTGTGGTTCCACATTTAGCTTTAGTGCGTGCATATACGTAGAGAAACATGTGCCAAGTCTTTGAGACTGACACATTTTCTTAATTTGTGTGCCTGTGTTATTTATTATTTCCGGGTGCCGCAAATATGACACGGTCATTAGTGTCGGAAGTGCAGTACATGTTATATCTGCGGAGATGGCAGTGTTCATCCCTTTGGTGATGACTCACAAGGTGGCTTGTGTGGCTTCACTTCGAAGTGTCTCGCCCAGTGGGACACGCTCTAACCCCTTAACAGCTCTTGCGTCATGTCTGGTAGAGTAATAAATGATGTGTGTGTAAGGGAAGAGGAGAGGGTAATGAGGAATGATGATGGGTCGCGCGCGGTCCGTGGCCCGTTTCTTAAGTGTACTGCTCCGCCATTCTTTTGATGTTGATCGAAGAAACCACGGGAAACTACCGATCATAGCCAGTCAGTCAGCAGCCAGCCGCTAGAATTCACTACCAGACAGCGGCTGAATTCGACCCAGCTATCTAGCTCGTGTCGAAATTCCAGCCTCCGTAGAGGCTCGAACCCTGGGGCGTCTCGATCTGAGACACTGATATATGGAGAGAGGGCGACAATGCTCTCTCTGAGCGATCGTAGCCGGTCATTCACATTCGAATTATCGTGTGAGCAGAATTCCACACTCTAGCAGCGCGTTGTCCGTCCTTGCGCTCCGTGCGGCGCTGATTGCAGGGGACGACGCCAGCGACGGCGGGGGCGATTCGGCGCGCGATTCGCCGCAGCAGAAGGCAGACGGGGACTCTAATGGAAAGTCCGAAAGCCGCTGGCCTCCGCGCTCGGCCAACTGCATTAATGCATTTAACAGCGCTTAATGTAGCTCTCTCGCCAGGCCTGTGGCGGACGTACAGTAACACCTCTCTTCAAAGGTGCTGCACAATGACTCCGCTGTTTACCAATAGTTAACGTCCACCTGAAGTTTGTGGCATTCATGCCTGCTTGAATTTAATTATACATCAAAGGCGACATCGGGGCGCAGCGGCTTGACAAAGCCGCAAGATCCTGCAGAAGGGGGGGGGATAAGGCAATTTGACGCAAGCGCTGCAAGTGACAGAGGTAAGTGAAAATGCAATGCAATAATAACTCTGAAGGGTTTGTATATATCAATAGAATACATATTGTGATATACATCGACGTGAAATGACCAATGAAAAGCACTTTGTCTTAGCAGCTGTTCTTGGTGTAGCCTCCAGATATTTTTTTTCGTGAAAGATCTTACATATATTTTGAGAAATAAGTCAACGACAAAAGAGCTTAGAACTAATAAGTTTTTAAAATTATTGTCTTAAGTTTTTTCCAACATTCTGTGATCACTTAAAAACTTCAATATTCAATGAAATTGCCAAAATTTCAAAGAAAACGTACGACATACTAATAATTCATGATCTTAAGAACCTTTAAAACAAAAAGATATTTGAAACAAAGTCTACGCATTAGTTCATATTAAAGATTAACTACAATTTCTGGAAAACTGACAAAAATTCTGAAAATCGTATTACACGAAAATAATTTAAAATTGACTAAATTTAATGCATTTTAACTCTATTTTCGATGTTTCTATATTTACATTCCGATAAATTCAAGTGCCTCAAAATATTAAAAAATATTCAAAACTAACGCATTTTGTTGGGTACTTAATAATAGGAAAAATCCAGTTAATGCGGTCATTCCATTAATTAAATTTCACTACCATTGATACCATCTTACTAGTCATTACTACCATCATATTTCGAAATATGACTCTGACGTTTGGATATAAAATTCATTCAAAATTCTGACAATACAGGTGTCTTTATTTTTTCTATTAGAATATGTAATACGACATGGTTCCGCAGAGTCTAAATAAACTGTAACTGCAAAAAAAAAACAGAAGTCCAGCTATTTATGTATAAAAGATGACGCTGATGAAGATTGTGTAAAAGATATTTTTACATTTATTTTGAACTGCAATTGGGTATGACCCGGTGGCAGTTAAATAACAATAATTACAATAATAATAACAATATTAATAATAAAATCAAATTTTAATAATAATAATAATAATAATAATAATAATAATAATAATAAATTAGTACAGTACCAGTCGAACATGCAATAATCATACTATCACTAATATTAAGTATTATAACAAATATTTAACTGTCATGATATACAATAATTATATTCTAATTATAATTATAATCGGTGATTCTAACATTTAATACAAGATACATAAATATTGGCTAAATTTTTTTAAAATTCATTGATCGTGTTCACTTCACTTAACTGCACTGCACTACACTACACTATACTACACTGTTTTTGCTTTAAAGTACACTGACCAGCACTTCACAGCACTTCACAGCAATTACTCATTTAATGTCTATTACTCTCATATTGTTCTAACTTATTTCCAAAGCTTTGGACACTTAGAGGAAAAGCTTTGAAAATTGCTGCGGGTAAACTGTTCCAATCTTTAATTGTTCTGTTACAAAAGGAAAATTTCCCAAGATCTGAATTTTGTTTCCTTGTTCGAATTTTGTGAGTATGATCGCTTCGGCCGAAATAATTTGGTTTTTCTAGTCTAACCTGAATTTCCTTCCAAGCTGGTTGACCTACGTACGATTTATAAAGAGCACAAAGCCTCGCCCTTGTTCTTCTCGATTCTAGAGGTTCCCATGTCTTTTTTTATTGCGTTAGTTCTATAGGTAAACTTATTGGCTTTCCTCTGTATTCTATCTAGATTTTTCCGGTGCGACATTCTGTATGGATCCCAACATGCCACTCCGTATTCCATGAGAGGGCGAACCAGCGAAAAATATGCTAATTCTCTTGCGTTTGCAGAACTTTTCTTTAGAATTCGCATTACAAAATGCAAGTACTTCCACATTTTTCTTACTACCTGATTTATATGCTTCTCCCACCCTAATTTACTATCTATATGAATGCCAAAGTACTTGCATGATGCGACTCTTGGGATGACGACCTCACCTAAACGATAGTCTGGTTCCTCAAAATTTCGTCCCCGCCCAAACGTTATTGTTTTGCTTTTCGATCCGTTAATTCCCATGTCATTTTTTTCAGCCCAATCGCGTAAATGTTCTAAATCCTGCTGTAATATTTGTTCGTCAGCGCTACTTTTGATTTTTCGGTGTATAACACAATTGTCTGCAAATAAACGCACCTCTGATTGTATGTTAACATGGAGATCATTTACGTACGCTAAGAAAAGTAATGGCCCTAAAACACTTCCCTGTGGAACCCCTGAAGTAACAATACCCGTAGTCGCAAACTCAGTGCCAATTCGAACTTTTTGTTTCCTGCCTTTAAGAAATTCGCTTACCCACTTCACCACTCTAGCATCAATTCCTGAAGTTAATAGTTTCCTGATAAGTAGATTATGCGGTACTACGTCGAATGCTTTCGCAAAGTCGATTACGATTGCATCCACCCTCCCACCCGCGGTCCACCCTCCCGCCCGCGTTCCGTATTCCGTAATAAAATTTATTTCACTAAATGTATCTTCTAAATATAGTAAATATTCGAGATTATTGCTACATGAAAGCTTAGGCTTCAATGGCCAGAGTCAATAACTACTTGGCTGAGACGCCTCACGTCGAAATAAGCGGAGTTGGCGAGCGCATGGGTTTAGGTAGATCGACCTCTACCCGCCAGCCAATTGTCGGGGCAAACGGTCAATAGGGAGAAAGCATTGGCCATTAACTATTTGGCTGTTCGGGAGACGTCGCTCCCTAGGCCAACGTGCCAACGTTCGTGCCGTCATGCTGTGACCCTCCTCAGGGCGAAATGCCTCCGAAAGGTCGCAGAACGGCGGCCAAAACTATGGCACTTGTGCGTAGAAAACAGCACCTCCCACACAGCCAAGTCAACAATTATTGACTGTGGACGCAGAAGCCTAGCTCTCAAAGCATCGGCTAATCAGGCCTGAGGAAGCGTTGGCCGAAACGCGGTGACCTCTCTTCCTGCCGCTTTATACCTTTTTGTCTTGCATCAATACTCGAATCTCATCTCATCTCTTGCATTTACTCAAATTTAAACTATTCCTAATCTCTTTTTTGTACCGACTTTAGTAATAAATAAGTCTGTACTTAGCTTTGCAATCTAATTTTAATGAAACGTATTTTATTGTCCTTCTTTTGGCAACATAGGCGTATAGTTTGTACAAGTGGTTTCTACCTACATTTTTATGTGAATTTCCACTCTTTTCGGATTCAAATGCTTAAGAAAATAGCATTTTTTAATCTTGTTTAACTGTTTTGTTGCACTTTTAGCTTTTTAGATTAAAGACATTAATTAATTCCCTTAATTATGTAATTCTTACTCCTTCGCATTAATAATTCGCTTAAATTCTTACTCATCGCTACATCGCATCATAATGTAGTTCGGGGTTCTAGAATCGATCTCAAGCTTCAGGCGCTTAGCTGTTGTATATTAAATACTCAGAAAGAAATAGAACCATCCAAGTCGAGTTTGTGGATACGAAGATCGAAGTGACTTAACTCTATCAAAAAAGAAATCTTTTCTTTTCAGCGTAAATAAAGTCTCAACAATAACTTCATGCCAGACACAGATTCCTCCCCACAACATCCCTTCTGGCTTACCTTCATCCCCAAGCTTCCCCTCGCCTGCCTTTTCCTTTCCGCTGTTCTCTGTCTTGTGGCATATCCTCGTGAACGCTTTATTATCCTCTGCCAGAAATAAATTTGATGGATTCCATAACAATAGAAAGTTCTTTTAAGATTTAGTCAAACATTCAGTCAACCTAAAAATAATTACTGCTGATTAACAGTTTCTATACAATAAATACTATATTCATCATCAAAAATGAACATATTATTGTGTAAAATAATACTATTACTAGTTAATTAATTACTATTTGTACTATTTAATTCTAGAATATTAAATATACTTGCAACAAGCAACATACTTCAGCTTTTGGGTCAATGATCACCATCTCCATCATAATTTTCGTCCAGTTTCACTTAACCCACTGATAAAACGTTCAGGTTGTGTTTTGTTTTGCTTCTTCGCGTCAACGAAGCATCCGCATCACCTCACGTGTTCTTGAGTTCGGTGGCGAATATAGTTCTTCAAATAATACTTTCGTTGTTGTCGCGGCAATAAGTAGATTTTTTCACGTATAGCACATAATTGATAATAACCAAAGTCTGTAGCTCATTTACATAAGCAATTACGTTTATTGAAACGGGAGGCACTATATACTTATTAACACTTCCCCAACACAATCGTTCCTATCCTTATTAATAATTAAATTTAACATGGTATAAGAACTGGAATAGAGAACTGGGCTAGTTTACCTCTGGCTTATCACCATATCTGCTCTTGTCTATCTCCTCTTTCTTTTCTTCTTCAATTTCATCCTCTTCCTGGTCATATTCCTACTCCAAATCCTCTCCCTTCTTCTTATTCTTCTCCTGCACCTCTCGTGGCTGCAGATCATCTTAGTTCTCTTTCATACTTTCTATTCTCTCACTTTTGCCTTTACTTTCATTTTCCTCGACCTTCTGCACCTCCGACAGCATCCCCTCCTATTACAAAATTTAAAAATATTCATTTTTTTGTTTATATTATTGGGTAAATTTGTTATTTCAGTAAAAAAATCGATTTTTCTCCCTAGGAACTGCGTTGTAAAAGCAGTTCCCGTTCTCAGGATGGATCTCGACGATTCATATTCGGTGGTCACGCGTGCTCGACGAAAAGTTAATTCTTTGTATTTACTAATAGGGCAAGTTGGGGCATGATTTTAAAACGGGATTCAAAAGAGTATAGATTCAAGTAGTAAATGAAATTAGAAACACTGATGAATTCCGCGAAATTGGTAACTTTCAGCTCACGTGAACTTATTAGTAATTAAAATTATTGTATTAATTCGATGCATTGTAATATTTCATCCCACGTCGGTATTATGCATTAATGCATTATAAAACAAACATGAAAATACTCTACAAACCTTCAGGAAGAAAATCCATACTGCCAGTTTTCTCTGCACAACTTTGTATGGCCACCACTTACAAATAAAGACGGTCTCTCCATGTTACTCTCGCACCGCAGATCGACCGAACGCCGCGAAGGGTAAGTTCGGGTGACTACTGGTGCCAGGGAAATTGACTCAGAGGGACGAAGTGGGCAGAAACAGACGCCCCCAAGTATACAGGCTGTCGTAGTATCTGCAAAAGTTCAGTATACGCGATTTCATTTTTGGGGTTTTGGCCAGGATTTCGGGGAAATGCACCACCGTGCGGCGGCAGGATTTTTGACACTAGCTTTTCAGCTAGGTCGCCTCTTTTGTTTCTACTCATATGCGTAAATCGATTTAATGATCATTTCTTTAAAAAACAAAGAGTTTTATAGCTTGATTTATCAATGTTGTGAAACATTCGTACGTTCAGATTTATTAGTCCAAAAACAATTGTAAATTTTGTTTCATTTATTGCCTATTCATTTTTTTATGTGATTTCTAATGACCATACATCTGAACTTCTGACATCCCCTCCTAAAATTTTAAAGTTATAATTAGATTTTTTATATTGAGGTCGCTAGGTCGAATGGTGCAATCCTACACAGAAATAAAAATATTTTTACCTCGTGTGTCAGACTATTTTTAGATAACGTTAATGATTTTCCTTTTGTTTGATACTAGAATGCAAAAAACCTAAGGCAGTAAATTAAGATCTGTTTTGGATGATCAGACGAAGCTGTTTAGTTCTTTTTCGCATTTGCAGTTTTATCTGAGCAATTTAACTTCGTCTCACTTTTAGCAGTATTTCTAAAAATTGAAGTTTTTGTGCTTTAGATGTAACAACTTTTACTACAAGCTGTCTAAAATTATTTTACGTAATTAGGCAGATTAGTTGTAAGATTGTGTGTCACTGGAAAGAATAGTGCCCTGCCTTCAGTCTTCTAGAGTTCGTGTTCATTAAATGAAATTAGTACCGCTTGAGGACTGCACATCACAACTCAAATCCGGGATGAAGTCAAAAAAAGAAATGAATTTACATGAAGTCGCTAGGCGTCGGTTGTTTGGAAATATTGAGCACATTTTTATTTACTCAATTTATTATTAGTGTGCGTTTTTACGAAATGAATGTCTGCGATTAAGATAAGGATAAGACATCGACAAGTTTAGTACATAGTTTACTATTAACATACTGTAATTACTAGTGGTCGAAAATCAACCGTAATACATTCGATTTTTAATTTTTAACTTTGTTGAGGTTCTTTTGTCAAAGACTATACCTTGTAATAAACATAAAGCGTCTTAAATAGCTCAGGGCATCAATCGATGTCACTGTAGTGCCCCTGACTGGATGATCTAAGCTTCGACACCATCTACCTAGCTAGGGCGAATTCAGCCGCTGTCTCGAGGATAAGTGTAGCAACCGCTGCTCTTCTAGGTAGTTTTCCACAGTTTCTCCGATCAACACGAATGTGGAGGAGTCACTTAAACACACGAGCAACGGGCCGCGCGCATTATTTTCTTACTCTTCCTTGCCCTATCCTGCTCCTTGCATACACTCTTACAATCCTTACACTACCCCACACGGCAGGGGCCCAGACAGGAGTGTCGAGTTTGTCGCGGCTGGGACGTTGCTCTACCAGTGGGAGATTCCAGTCTAGGGAAAGTCCCGCGAGCCCACCGCCTCTCAATAGCGCATATATAGGTTTTGAATTTAGTTCCATTAGGTCATCTATGAGCGTATAGAGGTTAGCAAATACATCTATAGCCTGTTTTTTTACCTTAATTCCTTCGAATGCCTTTAAACATTTCAAACATATAAAAAAAGATAGATTACTGATCCTCTCGCCCTTCCGCATGGCTAAAAACAAACTGGTCTCGAGATCTCAACCGCCAACAGAACAAAGTCCTTCGGAAGTCGAATACACTGTCTCCAATACCTTTTGCTTGTGTGTAATATTATATTTAGTGGAAAAACAAGACCACTACGATCTTTTGGAGAAACTAATATCTCTCTTGTGCTAAAAAATTATGATTACTATTACTATTACTATTAATATGCTTATCACCTACACCTATGAGGACACGCAGTGGAATATTATTTTCATAAACGCTAAGGTTGCGATAAAACGTCTAAAAAGTCCCATTTTGTAGATAAGAGCATAGAAAAACTCGTGGCTCTAGGGTCATGAAAATAAAATTTTAAATCATTAAAGTTTAAAGTATTTAAAGTCAAGGTTTCGGAGTTATGCACAACGTCCATCTCGCCCTCTTCCTCATCGTTCTCCTTCTTCTCCTGCTCTTCCCCTTCCTCCGACGCCTCTACCTACTTCGCCTCCTGCTCTTGCTTCGCCCCGGCCCGGCCTCCTCCTCTGCATCTCGCTCCCCTGCCGCCGCGGCGCTGCGGTCGATGCCATTAAAGCTGGCACCTGCGCCGGCCGTCCTGCACCTCGCCTCGCACCACACACTGAGACCCTTTCCAGTAGAACGCGCTGTTAGTTGCGGTAAAAACGTACCTAATCGTCACATACACAGGGAGCGGTAGCTCAGCGCATCAACTGATGGCACTGCAGCGCCTCTGACCGGGAGGTCCTGGCTCGAGTCCTGGCGGCGGCAGGATTTTCGACACTAGCTTTTCAGCTAGGTCGAATTCAGCTGCTGTCTGGAGGAGAATTCTAGCGGCCGGCTGCTCTGATCGGTAGTTTTCCGTGGTTTCTCCGATCAACACCAGGCGAATGCCAGAGCCGTACCCTATCAAACGGGCCACGGACCGCGCGCGATCTATTCTTCCCATTCCTTGTCCTATCCTCTTCCATTACACACACACACACACACACTAACATGCACTACACTACCACATATCCCGGGAGACCGGTCGGGAGCTGAGAGCTTGTCCCGGCCGGGACGGTGCCCCGCTGGTGGGAGAGTCCAGGTTAGGGGGAAACCCCACTAGCCGACGGTAGGTCGGCACCGGATCTCGCCATCCAGCGGGGAAAGGTCTTAGCCATCTCCCGGGGGAAAACATGTACTACACTAACGGGACTAATGACCGAAGTAGTTGACGCGCTCGGAAACACGAAAAAATCAATCAATCAATCAATCAATCACTACCACATATTCCGGGAGACCGGTCGGGAGCTTAGAGCTTACCCGGCTAGGGCGGTGCCCCGCTGGTGGGAGAGTCCTGGCAAGAGGGAAACCCCGCTAGCCGATGGTAGGTCGGCGCCGGATCTCGCCATCCAGCGGGGGAATATCACCACCATCTCTCGAGGAAAAAACATGCACTACACTAACGGGACTAATGACCAGAGCAGTTGACGCGCCCGGAATCACTAACCAACCAACCAACAATCGTCATATAGAAAACTGATGATGGACACAAAGATGTTTTATTTGATCTCAACCAGTACAATATATTTTTGTATTTATTTATCCTTTGTACTTTGTACGATAGGAATACTTGCTTAGGGCTACAGGAGTTTAGAACTCGCGTCCATTAGCCATTTCGGCATTCCTTGCCTGCTTTTCAGGGCCCTCTGTAGTTTAACGGGTCATAGAAGATCTCACAAAATGATTTCTGGAAGTGAGATTAGATGGCGTGGCGAGCGCCATGCTTCATTGGCGTATTTTCCCCAATAGTTACTGTTAATAAAATCGTTAGATATGGTACTCAGTTTGAAAGAAGGCTGAGTAAACCTCAGGCTCTCCCTGAATAGAACACAACCGGATAAAAATCCCCACCATTGATGGTAACCCGATGATGATTTATTACGATTTGCAACATCCAAAACAGCTGGGTTATCGTGGCAAAGTAACGTGCAAACGCGTTGAATGATACATGCAAAACCTTCATGCCGAGATTACCAGGATTATGACTACTAGTGTTTCGGAGAGGATTTATGGTATTCAGTCGTTGTGAAAGAGACGTGTAAATTTTACGTAATAGCTCTAGTGGTACTAAGTGTTCGATAAATTTACAAGGTGTGCAGCAGCGAGAGATTGTATCAAAAAATTGAGAAGCAAGAAGTTTTTTTATAAAGAGTATTCCACAAACAAAATGAGAACTATTATAATTGAAGTTTCAGAAAAATGACGGTTCATCGGTCAAAGTCGCTACTCTCTAATATTATTTTAACCCATGTTGGCTTCTGAAGTTCTGTGAAGAGACAAAGCACTTAAACTATTCAATAACTAGACGACATTTAACAGCAATGGATTGCTTCACCTATTCAGGATGAAGGACGCAGTACGCCGCAAATGACAAGACAATAGCGTTAATTTTGTAGGAGGAATAGAGAAGTTCATATACAAGAGAGACATTTCAACGTCATTGACCTATGGAATAGGATGATGTACACTAAATTAAATTATTAAATGTACTATGTTCTTCACAAACGCTCACACAGTCGGACGGATGTTTAAAAATACTTTCAGTACCAGGAAACCCCTCAAAGTGTGTTTCCGTGTAACTTGTGTAACTTTCTCTACACTACATAAGTTACTTCGAATATACGTGCATACAGGAGAAAGTACGAATCTTTGCTTCTCGAGGGAAGTGTGAGGTGTGTTGTCTTAATATTCGCCCAAGACAAGTGTTAATTTTGCTTTAATATTGCTAATTCTCTTTGACTAATCACAATTTAATTGCTCTCTCAAGTAAACCAGATTATTCTGAATAAGAGAATGAGTCATGTGGAAACTGAATAGGAGCCCATCGCTTGGTGCACAGGTGGAGTGTAGAGGATGGGGGCTGAGCGTTACTCGTTTCGAGATGACTGAAACATTGATCGCTGTCTAGCCTGGGCTGTCTCGCTAATACTTTGGTCGTTGACTAGCTTCGGCGCTGCCGTCAAATCATTCTGAGCATCTTCCGTGAAGTCGAAGTTTACTGTGTGCGTCTTAGGGTAGTCGAGGTTCTGCGAGCAAAGTCGCCTCTGAAGCCCCGAGACCATGCCAGTGCGACCGCTACTGACTGGTCCTGCCCAGGGCATTTGCAGCACGAGGAGCGTCATCGCCACAGCACCACAACGGCATCACGAACATTGGTGAGAAGGCTGGATGCCCTCGTTGGCGCCAAGAGAAGCCGCTCGTTCCGTCTTAGGATTTTGTTTTTTCTCTGGCTGCACGTGTCTTCCTAGGGCTTTTATCCAGCCGACAGCCGGTTGCCCTTTACGTCCCGAAGGGACGCATATTCGACCATACACTAGACAAACACTTGCAGGTTCCTCTGATCTGGGGTCCGCAGAACGCGAGGCCCTCCGCGACAACACACACACAAAGTCAAGGGACAAACAGCCATGCCCAAGGCGGGACTCGAACCTGCGACCCTTCGGACCGAAGTGCAGAGTCGGTACTCGCTCTTAGCCACCTCGGCCATCCAGGTCGGCCACGTGTAGGTATTAAGTAATAAAATTTATTGTAACTGTACATTATTAAAGAGCAAGTTTATAAGGAATTCTTTTACTGGTCTACGGACCAAAAGAACTTTAGTGCTTGCGTCCTGTTTACCCGTTACTCATTCAGGTATTGGAAGAAACGACCTTCCCTTACGAGCAGCCGGGCAGCAAATCGGAGGCGATATACCTTTGTTACGATAAGAGGTGGCATTCTTTTAAACAGCAATATGTATGCACGACAACAAATGGAAAACTCCATTTTATATTGCAGAATCACATTCTCTGAAGACCAAAAATAAGTAACTTTCATATAGGAGTTTAGACACTGGTTTGTCAGCTAGGTCGAATTCAGTCGCTGTCTGGAGGATAATTATAGTGACCGACTGCTCTGATCGGTAGTTTTCCGTGGTTTCTCCGATCAGCACCAGGCGAAGGCCGGAGCAGCACCCTAACAAACGGGCTACGGGCCGCGCGCGATCTATCCTTCTTTGTTGTAGCCTCTCCCTTTACACACCCTTACACTTATGCAATATAATACCTCAAATGCCGGGAGACCGGTCGGGGACTTAGAACTTGTCCCGGAAGGGGCAATGCCCTGCTGGTGGGAGACACCTGGTTGAGAAAAACCCCGCGCGAACATCAAACCTTGACCTAATTAAATGAGACCCCGACATCAAATATATTCCATTTGAAGGAATTCACTCGTTTATCGTCGATGAAATGGATATGACAAAATTAAGTAAATTAAGACAATCGCTTCAATTACAAGAGTTTTATGTAACAAACAAATTTAATTATAGAATATGCTAAATAATACTTTAAATAGTTTAATAGCTATTAGTTAGGAACGAGCGTATCTTGTTGGTTCATAGTAACATCATTACCAAAAATTAAAATAGATTTCATGTTTCGCATAATATTCTGACATTTCAGTTTTATTAGCGAGTACGGATGCACATAAACATAGGTTCTGCATGCAACCCTCTGTCTCATGAAAGTTTGTTAGATTTCTAGACACCACGCACGCGCACGCGCACACACACACACGCACACATACACACACACATATATGGACAAATTCTAATTCTCAAATTCTATCCGCAAGGAGGATCCGCACTTGGGAGGATTTTTTGAATCTATATCGTGAAATAACTCCTAAACAAAGCGTTCAGGACATTAAAAACTAAAATTTTGGGGCCAAAGCACTCAAAGAAACGTTTCTTACACCGTATCTACAGGATAAGATCTTTAACGTTCTATTACATGTTTGCAATCCTGTGCTTATCGATATTACCCTCCTGGTCATAGGCGTGCAGAATCTGCTACAAAATGTGAATGATATGAATAGAGAGGTAGAGATAGAGACCCAAACAGAGACAGAATCAGAGAAACTGAGACAGGGCAGAGACGGAGAGAGACAGTCGGAGAGAGAGACGAGGAGAGAAAGAGAGACGAGGAGAAAAAGAGAGACGAGGAGAGAAAGAGAGACGAGGAGAGATGGAGAGGGACGGGGAGAGATGGAGAGGGACGGGGAGAGATGGAGAGGGACGGGAGATGGATGGAGGGACGGGGAGGGATGGAGGGATGGAGAGGGACGGGGAGAGATGGAGAGGGACTGGGAGAGATGGAGGACGGGGAGAGATGGAGATGGACGGGGGAGATGGAGAGGGACGGGGAGAGATGGAGAGGGACGGGGAGGGATGGAGGAGGAGATGGAGAGGAGGAGAGATGGAGAGGAGAGATGGAGAGGACGGGGAGAGATGAGAGATGGAGATAGACGGAGAGGAGACGGGGAGAGATGGAGAGGGATGGATGGAGAGGGACGGGGAGAGATGGAGAGGACGGGGAGAGATGGAGAGGGACGGGGAGAGATGGATGGGAGGGAGAGGACGGGGAGAGATGGAGAGGGACGGGGAGAGGATGGAGAGGATGGGAGGAGGCGAGATGAGAGGGACGGGAGAGATGGATAGGACGGAGATGAGATGGAGAGGGACGAGAGGAGAGGGACGGTAGAGAGGGACGGGGAGAGATGGAGGGGCTGGAGAGGACGGGGAGAGATGACGGGGAGAGGGAGAGGAGAGGAGAGGGACGGAGAGGGGGAGGGACGGGAGAGATGGGAGAGATGGAGAGGGATGGGAGAGAGATAGGAGAGGGAGGGGATGGAGAGACGGAGAGGACGGGGAGAGATGGATAGGACGGGGAGAGATGGAGGGACGGGGAGGATGGGGGAGAGATGAGATGGAGAGGGACTGGGAGATGGATAGGACGGGGAGAGATGGAGAGGACGGAGGAGAGAGATGGATAGGGATGGATAGGGACGGGGAGAGATGGAGAGGGACGGGGAGATGGATGGGAGGGACGGGGAGAGATGGAAGAGGGACGGGGAGAGATGGAGAGGACGGAGAGATGGATAGGGACGGGGAGAGATGAGAGTGGATAGGGAGGGGAGAGATGGAGAGGACGGGGAGAGATGGATAGGGACGGGGAGAGATGGAGAGGGACGGGGAGAGATGGAGAGGGATGGTGGAGATAGGGACGGGGATGGAGGGACGGGGAGATGGAGAGGACGGAGAGATGATGGAGAGGGACTGGGAGAGATGGAGAGGGACGGGGAGAGATGGAGAGGGACGGGGACGAATGGAGAGGGACGGGAGGGATGGAGAGGGACGGGGAGAGGTGGAGGGGGACGGGGAGAGATGGAGAGGGACGGGGAGAGATGGAGAGGGACGGGGAGAGATGGAGAGGGACGGGGAGAGATGGAGAGGGACGGGGAGAGATGGAGAGGGACGGGGAGAGAAGGCGAGAGACGGAGAGAGAAAGGGAGAGGGAAGGAGAGAGAGATAAAGGGCAGAACAAAGTCTGCCGGGTTTCGCTAGTTTTTTATGAAACATTTAATTAAACATGAAATAATAAAAAGAATGTGCACTTTGATAATTAAATAATAATAAAATAGTCTTCCATAGGAGTAAATAATTTTTGGAAACAAGCGACTACAAACACGAATTTTGGTATTTTTAGGCTCAAATTGTTTGATCAGAATTTATGACCATCTTAATTATCTAACAATTTTCATGTTCAATCTCTTTCATTAAATTTTCTTTTATTTAGTATCCGATTGCATAACCTATGTTATTTTATGCCACAAAATTTAATTGATCAAAATTCAATAAACAATATAAAGGAAATGTATGTGTTAACAAGGTAAATGCTCAATTATAATTATTACTGAAACAATTAGGGATCATAAAATTAATCATAATAAAATCATAGAATTGAAAAATTCAAATGATATTTCTAATTGGTTATTAAAAATCGAGCACTAATCTAAATTACAATTTTTAACATTCTAAGAAAATATTACAATTCAGTGACGAATTCTTTGTATATATCGATATCTTCTAGGCGACGACATATCCAAAGAATATCATAAGAGAAGGCATTACCAATGAAAAATAAACTCTCTTCCCGATGCTGACAGTTTATCTATCCTGACCTCTTTGGCAGATGGAGATAGCATCTTCTTATAACCTTCCTCTCCGCGGAGGTCCCAATTCCGCCCATCTCTTTCGAAGCTCCCGCTAGACGGCGGGTCACGAGATAAGGAAGAAACCACACCCGACGTCAGATTGGAGGCGACGTTCATGTGACGCCAGCAGGGACCACGAAAATGGCATCGACGGAAAGAACGCGAGCAGTGGCGCAGCCAAGCGAGGAGTTGCGGAGATAATGGCGGTAGCAATGGAAAACAATGTCGATTGATGGCGCAGTAGAACATGGTATGAAGCAACGCCGCTCAGTCGCAACGCCACGCGAAGAATCCATGAAGCAGCTCTGAAGTTACGATTACGGCACAGGGTTTGCAGAATGCTTGAGCAAATAAGCGACATATTTTGAGAAAAGCTAGAGGATCAAAATCCCTTCTACATTTTTTGTCCAGAAAGGAATTTTAATAAGGATATTTATCTCAGTGTCGATGAATCTGATAAACCGTTCTTCCATTATGCTCTTAGAAGAATTCTATAACTGTATATACTTGCGCATTATTTCAATCCCTCGTAGATCAAGATAACTTTTCACATTTGCCCAAGGATGCTTATTTCAAGTCTACCTGGAGAGTAAAGTGATACATTTTTTAATAAAAGAACATTGGTTTTGTAATCACGTTCACTTACGAGGCGACAAATGATTGCTCTCTCTTCTCAGTAAACATCCACTGCACCTTTTTTGGAATTACCAATAGTCACGCCATAATCACATGGTAAAGGAATCCGAAAGTCCTCAGACGGCTATCAGCGCGTGATGCTTCAGTGTTCCAGAAATTTCCATACATGTGTATACTAAATAGGAGTGACGTTCAGCTACTCGAGCGACTGGTCTGTGTTTGTGTGTGTGTGTGTGTGTGTGTGTGTGTGTGTGTGTGTGTGAGAGAGAGAGAGGGGGGGCGAGGGATTCTGAGAACTCTTATGGTAACGATCGCATCCGGCGAACAGGGATGAGCCAGCTCGCGCTGGCGTTTGACGAAACTTCTTTCTATTGCGAGAAATGGCGCAATATGAGCAGGGCCGCTGACACTTATAGTTGCATAGCAGCCCGTGACATCATTGAATTGCAAGCAGGAACGTGAGATCAGTGTTTGTCACAGGGAAGAGAAATGAAAACCGTCTAGATATTCAGTAGTTAAGGGATTTTCAGTAGAATCCGAACAAAACATTGTCATTTTTTACAAATATTTTGTTTTATAAAATATGACAATCACACCAACAAGCATTATATATTATTGTTTATGCATCTCCGTCACAACACATCATTCAATATAACAGCTATTGTGTTTGAACAGTGATTGTGTTTTTGGACCTAAAGCGTGCAACCGCAATTTCCTAAATCTTCTTGGGCAAATCACAAGCGAGGCACAATAGTGGCCTTTAGTGATGCAATGTTGGGATGTCGGGTCTTAATGTTGGAGTGTCGCTCAATAATGCTCTAAATGAAATAATTGAGCGGATCCACATCAGAGCTGTTGAGAAGCCGAAGGTCCTTGCACCAGGACAACATATAGTCCGAGAGCCAAATCTGCACTAAATGACAGGTTGCGTTGCGGTGCGCTGAGGTGGGTTTTGGTGCGCAGAGGTGCGCTGTTTTGTGGTGTGGTGTGGTGCGCTGCAGTGTGCTGCGGTGCACTGCGGTGCGCTGAGTTCGGCTGAGGTGCGCAAGGGTGCGCTAGAGATGAGCTGCCGTGCGCTGAATGATTAATGAAGCGTCAGTATCGATAGTTCACTACAAGAATCCTTATAAAATACACATGTTACTTCGCAACCCTTCGCCAAATAACATTGTTCAATTAAAATCGATACACACGTTTAAGCGGTAAGTTATATATTTTGTGCTATTTGAAAGTTTCTGAAAAATTAGATTCTCGAGAGCATCCTAAATAAAAAGAATATTCATATTAACTATGATATACAATTCATTAGTTAACATTTTCAACTGTATCATTTAAAGAAAACATAAATATACCTGCAAGAAATAAAGTAGGTCATTTTCTGAAACCACGACCTCCATGACGTTCAGGTTTTTCGTTCCGATTCTGATTACTGAGCAATTGTGATATAGCCCCTGGTTTTGATACGGGGCATAAATGTAGCTTCACTAGATGAAGATATTGGGAAGCTATACAGTTGCTAGTTGTGGTAGTTCAGGATTGAGAATTGCTGTGTCCTAAATTAGTGTCGCAACAGAATGGCTCAGACTTTTTCGTTTATAATTTCTTTGGTCTGCGATGACTTTTCACACCTGGAACATACTCTTGCCAGCTGCCAACTATAGCCGCCTAAACTACATTTTACACTTACTTTACTTTTACAAGTACCCACAAATTTTAAAGAATATTTTTGAAAATCGTAAAGCTTTGAGTCAAGCCAGATCGACCGGGAAATATGCAGTTTGAAAAGAATCCTATGTATGTTTTAGGCGCTAGTGATATTCATAGACGGACGAAGAGATGGATACACCCACGGCGTGGAAAAAAAAGAAAGAGAAAAAAAAGAAGTGACCTCAGAACGTGTCCGTTGAAATCTTGAAATCGATTTAGCGCAGCATTACATAACTTTCTCTTTACTACGTATATTACTTCGCATATACGTACGTATACAAGAATGTAACTAGTGGAGGTACAGAATAGTACTGACTTTCTCACATTAATTAGTTTCTAATCTTTTTATTCTGGGATAGAATTTTGGTACTGCTGTACCATCGTCCCAGCTGCTACCTATCGGAGTCAAAACGACATTTTTCACATTTCGGTCCTATAATAAAATTTTATTGTGGTTTTAGGAATATTAAAGAAGAAAAAACATATTTATGTATGCAAATTTTCATTCAAAAATTTGCTGTCGTTCTTGAGGAATTTCGTTTGAGGGTTTTGAAGTTTAGAAAATTTGTATTTCAATTACATTTGCACATACGTTTTGTATAGCTGTGGAGCGAAAATGTCTGGTTTTTAAATGTTGCTGACGGCGTTCACGTTGCCGTCAACATCATTCCCGTCGGGAACTCAAACGTAAACATGCACGTTACGCTAGTAACCATATTACGCGGCTATTGTTTAGCGGGCGTGATGGCAATTGTCTTTGGCCGTCGTCGCGCCGCCTTGCGCCTAGTGCGCCGAGGGGGCGGCCGCGGCGGCCGAGATAAGCCCTGGGAGGCAAGGACCGCCCCGCCCCCTGCGGTGGGCCCCGCAGCTCCGTACGGACGCCCTCCCTCGCACCTCCAAAGGCACCGCCGGCCATCTTGCTTCCTAGGACTATATATTCAATTATCGTAGAATGTGAAGTTTAATTGCACGTAAAAATAATTTGTAGCCAATAATATCAACTACGTACCTATTATAACATCAAAAAAGTACTGTGATAAATAATAGCTCAAGTTGTACTTAATTTAGAAAACACACGCACACACTAATGTGAATTTCTGTTCGTATAAGTTGAATCATATTCAATTACGATAAATGTTCCAATTAACCCCGTTACCAGAGCCTTTGTGAGGTGTTACTTATTTTAAATTTAAGACCGTTTTGATCAATTAATATATTAACCACCAAATACCTTCGTCGAAAAAAGTTTGGGAAAAATGTAATGCATATCATTAATTAATAAATTACTTGGTATCGATGGAACATGAATTGAAGTGAAGAAAGGAGATCGGTGCGCTGTAGAAAGATGTAGAAATGGTGTAGCAATGTTGTAGCAACATATTACCTATTTTTAAATGTTTGTCTGTGTTTTTATTTTAATTGTTTGGTTATTTGTATTGTACATCTGTTTTTAAATATTTGTATTCATTTTTTTTACCTTCTCGTAAACGTACGTATAAACTGTTATATACGTAGTATATAACGTTGCAAGTTATGTAATGCTTCTAATACGTAGTATAGAAAGTTATGTAAAGCTGCGGAAAATCGATTTCGAGATTTTAACAAAACTACACGTTTTGGGGCCCCCTGATACCGAAAAAGTGATTTTTTCAAAATGTCCGTTTGTATGTCTGTCCTGTCCATCTGTGAACACCACTAGCACCTAAACCATATGTAGGATATTTTCCAAATTTTTCATTAAACTTTTGGTAGGGATAGTGCTAAATGCACGTTATTAGATGGCATAAACGGCATATTGGTCTATTATTTTCTTTGTTTAAAAAATTACAAAAATGTATTTTTTTTACTTGTCTCTCATGACATTATTCACATTAGCTGCCATTTGTTCACGTAATTGTATTTATGAGAACATGTGAATAATGCCTCATAAACTGAACAGTTTTCTGTTAAAATGAGCTCAAATTTCCACATTTTCAAAAACGCTCAAATGCCATTTAGATCCAAATTTTTCTTTAATTTTTTCAACGGGTACTAGTGATAAACCTGAATGAAAGTTTTTGAAATGTCTCTCACGCCATTAATATGCACATTTCCAGAGATTTGCATACACTATTGCATTTATGAGTTAATGTACTTCAATTACTTTTAATGAAGTGTTTCGAAAACTGTGAAACTTTTCTGTAAAAACAGAGTTTCAAATTTCGCATTAACGCTCAAACGCAATTTTCTTAAAAACGGCTTCAAGTTTTTCCATGAAAATTGACATTTATGACGAGACTTTACTCTTCCTTACTATTCTTAAAGTAATATTTCGATTCTTATATTAGGAAAGCGAAAAATTGAGAAAATGTCAAAAAATGTACTTTGGGTGGCGATAGATGACAGCTGGCAAGAGGATGGGGAAAACCATAAAATCATTCCACACCAAGGATAGAAAAGAAGAAAACTTTATTACGAAAAGTCTATGCCACTACTTTAATTCTGTAGCGCTAGTACTTTAATTTTTATATTTGTACTTTCTTGCTTAACTGCAACTGAGCGTTCGCTAATTTGCAGTATAAAATTATTATTATTATTATTATTATTATTATTATTATTATTATTATTATTATTATTTTTATTATTATTATTATTATTATTATTATTATTACTAAATACTACAGAAATCGCGAGTATTTTCTTTTATTTCTTCCTTATTCAGCGTGCGTAAATAAAATAATATTCGCGTGACCTGCTGGGGGAGGCAGCAAGCACGTGGCCCGCTCCGAAGTGGCGAAGACCCACTGAACGAACGCCTCTCGCAGCTTATAAACTTAGCGAACAAAGCCGCGCCCTCCGCCCCCCCGGGCGAGGCGGCCGGGAGGCAGATGCGGCCCCGGGGAGGTCAGGGGGCCGTGGCGCTATCTGCCATCGCGCCGCACCACTAAATCGCGCGCGACGGATAGCGCCGGGGATTCTGCGACCCTCGACACCGCGGCCTCCGATAGCGGCGCGGCGCGCGGCGCGTTCATTATTTTTATCGCTGTCCGGACCCTCCCTTCCACACACATTTTCACGCTGCCCGGACACGCCCCCGCCTTCCACTCCGCACATCGTCACCCACGCCCCCGCCGCTCCTCACCCCACGCCTCGCCCCAACCTACCCTGATTGTTTGGTAGTGATTCCGGGCGCGTCAACTACTGAGGTCATTAGTCTCGTAAGTGTAGTGCATGCTTTTCATGAAGGTGGCGGTGATCTTCCACCAATGGAGGACGAGATCTCGCGCCGACGTACGGTCGACTAGCCGAGTTTTGTCCCAATCAGGTATCTTCCACCAGCGGGGCACCGCCCCAGCCGGGACAAGCTCTAAACTCCCGACCGGTCTCCCGGAATATGTGGTAGTGTAGTGCATGTTAGTGTAAGTGTATGCGTGTAAGGGGAGAGGATAGTACAAGGAAGAGGAAGGAAAGATCGCGCGCTGTCCGTGGCCCGTTTGGTAGGGTACTGCTCCGGCATTCATTTGGTGTTGTTCGGAGAAACCACGGAAAACTACCGATCAGAGCAGCCGGCCGCTAGAATTCTCCTCCAGACAGCGACTGAATTCGACCTAGCTGAAAAGCTAGTGTCGAAAATCCTGTGCCAGGGATTCGAACCTACATCCTCCCGATCAGGGGCTCTGCAGTGACATCAGTTGATACAACGTTGATACTCCATTCCTCCTACACCGCACTCACACACTCAAGCCGCAACACCACACTCCTCACATCTCAATCTACGACACCACGTCCTGCCCCAGTCACCTCCACCCCCACATGCCGCACTCACATCACTTGGCCACGTCCCAACCCACCCGCCCCGTACTCCAAGCCACACATTGTTCCACCACACTTCAACTCAACACTTCATCCAGGCCTCTTCACCACACCTCCCTTCTTTACGTGCACTTCCTAGTGTTCTTTTCA